>PVHP010030417.1:0-21837 GCA_004024765.1 Zapus hudsonius | reverse complement strand
TCCTATTGATGTTTTTTATGTGTCTTTCTTTAGGGTTTCCTTTGCATTGCCTGAATTAATCTGGCAGAGTTTTGAGTCTGAAGAAACTGCTTTCTGAGGAGTTTAACCTTACACAAGTGACATTGTGTTGGGATAAGCACAGATGATACAAAGGAACAGGAAGTTTAGGGTATAGAGAAGCTTTGGGGGTCTTCACAGTTTCATCATCAGAAACCTCAGATGGTGGCATTGGTATTCTACTTGTTTGAGGTGAGACTCTGCAAGGGTATAGGAGGGAAACCTGGAGCTGGGTTTACCAAACTTTTTACAAAACCCCATTTTCCTAATCTTGAAATCACAGCTTAATTCCTTTATGTGGTTGAAAAGCCTACCTTTAGCAAGTCCTATCATTTGTATTTACCATTTATGTTTCAGTACAGTTTCTTATTTCTGGTGTCGTTTTACCATATCACCCCTTGATAAATTATCACATGTAGTTTTATGGTGCTGGCTGGTAATAGGCATGTATTTGTCAGTTTGTATTACTAGGCCCAAATTTGAGCAAGGCAGGGCAGGACAGGACCTAGCACACTGCCCTAAAGTAGTTATGAACATTTCTGTCCTTAACACTGGATTAGAACCTCTGTTTTATTTATATCTGGGTTTCCTCTTATAGGACAGAATTGGTGCTCAGAAAATACTGAGTCAAAAAGAGTTGCTTATTTACCTACTTATTTAGCCTGTTTGTGATTGGAGCCACTGATTGCAGAACACTGGCCAATCAGATACGGGATCTGAGTTCTGCCAAATGTAAGCCATTAGTTACTAAGATCCTTTGAGGCTGAAAGACCCCTTGTAATAGATTATACAATACAGAATCCTTTGTCTTTCATGTGAGTGGTGTGGTAGAAAACCTAGGCAATAGGAAATATACAAATACTATGTATGCTATGTCTGTGATTGGTGAAAATGTCATTCTTAATTAGGTACCAAATTGTAGTATTGAAAGGTTACTGCCATCTATGGTTTTCTTCATGGTATAACACGAGGTAACGAATAAATGCATTGTAGTGACTCCTTACCACATTTTAGGCACTAAACGCAAACAGTGTAGGTATATATGTTCTTTCCAGAAACCCTGAGGTTTTTTTTTTCCATTTTTAAAGATGAAGAAATTGAGATTTAGTAACTTTCCATGGTTATGTAGCTGACTGATGGGGGATGCTGTGTCTGGCTGTTGGTATGTGTGCTTCTCCTGTGAGAATGCAGGTGTGGACAGACACAGGGTGAGATACTGCAGTTCACATTTTCAAGATTTAGCCAGGATCCTTTTATTTCTTTCATAGTAATAGTAACTTCTTGTTCTCAGCTTTTACATCTTATCTCTGTCCCAACAAAAGTTGAATCAACTTTCAGCAAAGAATGTTTGTGTGTCTTCATGTGTTTATATACATGCACAATAAGACTGTTTAAAGGAATTATAAGTGTGATAGATGAATCAGATATACTGTCATTTGAATTAAGTAGTTATGCTTAAACATCGCACTGGCTCAAATAGTTCTTATCAAATGGAAGAAATATCCCACGATATTCAAGGCACAAATCTAAAAAACATTTTTTAGGCAAGAGTCTTTGAATTATGCAAAGAATTATTTTAATAGCTATTTCATTTGGTGTTTTCTCCTAAAAGCTGAGGGGATAGCCAGAAGGACAGTCCAGTGAAAACGGTTTAGAAAAGGACTAAGCTTTTGAAATCCTTACTAATTTTCCTTACTGGATTCAAGGTTAGAACCAAAGATTTCAAGGCAGGCATTATGGCACACACCTGTAGTCCTCACGATTAGAGCCATAAGTTCAGAGTCATCCTAGACAACAAAGTGAGATCTTCCTTCTTAAAAACCAACCAGATTCCTTGACCGTTGCTCTTGAACTGTAGTATTGCAATGTAACAGTAAATTACCATCAGTAAATGCCTTCTTCAAAGAGAATTATGATCCAGTTATCACTATAGTTTTATGTACTGAGAAACAAAGTTTTTCTGGCTTCTTTATCTCAGCATCTCTGGGTTTCATCTTGTCTGTGTATCAATTATTTGTTTATAATTACTGTACAGTAGTTGTATAGTGTTATATGAACACAAAACTATTCTATTTTCCATTTTCGTGAACCTCTGGGTTCTTTACAGTTACAGTTAATAAGATTTTTATGAAAATTATTTTTTCCCAAGTAGAGTCTCACTCAAGCCCAGGCTGACCTGGAATTCATTATGTCATCTCAGGGTAGCCTAGAACTTGTATGGATCCTTCTACCTCAGCCTCCTGAGTATTGGGATGAAAGGCATGCATCGCCATGCCCATCCTGTGACTTTCAGTGGTTATATAGACTCATTTCTCTTGGGACTATAACTGGAATTGGGATTCGTAGGGTGTAGGGTAAGTGTAGGCAGGTACTGACAACTGCTTTTCCAAAGTGGTTTGCTATCTTACAGAAATGCCCTTCACTTGGAGGATGATCTGACGTGGATGCCTTATGTCTTGTAATGGTTGCTAAGGAAAAAAGGTAGTCATGTAGGGTTTTTTTTCCTCCTTTCTAGCATCAATTCCTGAAGATTGCCAAGCCTCTGTCCAGCCTCACTCCTCTGATTGCAGCAGCCAAGGAGGCAGCCAAGAACAATCACTGAAGCCACGGCCACCCCAGCCTCATTGTGCCAGGCCTTCTGTGAAATAATAGCTCATTTCAGAAATTCCAACCCCGGATGCCCCGTCTCCGTGCCCTGCTTCTCTCATTTAATGATCTAGTGCTCTCGAGACTCTGATCCCGGAAACCATGCGTCCAGCACCGAAGAGAACTGCAGCTGGGTGACTCATTCAGTGATGACTATTTATAAGGAATTCCCTTCCAGTTTGTGGGCGTGAGGGTGATTTATGTCCAAGAGTTTACATGAATAAATCTATTTCAACATAGCAAAATCTTACCCACCCTCCTTTCTGAGCCCTCACTGTCAGTTCTTGACAATACAAATGTATAGTTTGATAACATTATCAATTTTCAGTCAATTGATATTTCTTTAGTACTTGCTTTTCTGTGACCAAACTGCCCAAAACCCTCACTGTACTTGAAAATCAGAACAGCTTGGGAATGCCACGGGGTTTGATAATCTACCTGGGACATTGAGTGGCTCTGTTTCCTGGATCATGGCTTTGGCACAGCTGGTCCTGACGTGGGAGAACTGCCACATTTTTCTTTGTGTGTGCTTTTAGCAGCTGTTTGGGAGAACATAGACCCAGTAGTTTCCCTCATGCTGTTTCTTGTGAAGTGGTCTTGGCTGTGTAGCAGCTTTTGCTTCCCTGCATCCCCTAGGCTGCTACCCCCATTCTGTCCTTGCTTAAAGCCTTGAGAGGCTTCCTAGGGCACCTGCTGAGTGACAGCCGTGTGATGAGTAGGGGAAACGCAGCTACTTTTATTGCAAGGCTGGGCTTCAGCACCTGTCCAGCTGATGTTTCAAGACCTCTGCCTCTTTTTCTGTCAGGGATAGAGAACTGAAAGATGGACTCATGTCTTATGGAGGCTTCAATTTTTGAGTCACAAGAAAAGGCTTTCCAAATCTGAGACAATATGTTGGTTTTGGATGGATTTGCTGAGCTGATAGCTACCTACCGACTTTAAGGGGACCCTGTTTTTAAGATGCACGGCCAAGCTCTCTACAAATAGAAACGCTTACTCTGAGTGTTTGGGATGTCTGCTACCTCCTGCTTTCTTTGTGGTTTTGGTTCTCCCACTGTGGTAGGATGCCTGGCCAGCACTGTGGCTTGTCATGTCAACCCATCAACTACCTTGTCAGGCTCTGAGGTACCACTGCCTCAGGAGTACACGTTTCTGTTTCCTTCAATAAAAGGAGATGAAAACATTCTACTTGGAGTATATCTTTCTTTCTTCCCTTCCTTTTCCTCCTTTCTTTTGTTTTTGTGTTTTGTTTGTCTTGTGTTTTTCAAGGTAATGTCTCGCTCTAGCCTAAACTGACCTGGAATTCACTGTGTAGTCTCAGGGTGGCCTCAAACTCATGGCAGTCCTCCTACTTCTGCCTCCCCAGTGCTGGGATTAAAGGTGTAAGCCACCATGCCTGGGTCTTTTGTTTTTTTCTACAAAAAAATGATGATATTTCTTCCTGAACCGGTTGAGGGTAAATTACAGATAAAATTGCTTTTTTAATGTAGTTATCAAAATGTATTGTTTATTATTTTTAAAAATACTTTTATTACAAATTAAGGGAACTGGGTCAAAAACATTTTTATTTTTAAAAGCATAGGTATAAATACAATATACCCACCACCCAAATCAAGAAATGAAACACTTCCAGAACCCTAGAACCTTCTTTGTCTTGGCAGTCTCTTTCTTCTTAAAGCCCTCACACATACTCTAGGGGTAACTGCTCTCCTGACTTGAGAAATCACATGCTTACTTCTCTGTACTATACATATTCCATAACTGATTGTAGTTTGCCAGTGTTTCCCCCACTTAAGATTGTTTTTAAGAACTATTTAGTAGTGTATAGCTCTAGTTCATTTATTATTGCTGCCATACATTCCTGAAGAAAGTTTTAACTGATCTGAAACATTCCTTTTAGGACTAGCCTCCAGAGAAGGTGGCTTTGTGCAGAACCTTGTAATGGGTTATAGCCAAATGCCCAAGGCTGTTAGCCTAGTAGAGTTCTGAATCCTACCACAAATACAACTACAACAAGAATACCTGAGCCCAGTGCTTTCCCACTAGAGAAAGTATTTTTGTTCTCTAAGGTGCTCCAGTGGAGCTAAAGGTCAGTTTTCTGTCATGTGGTGTTATGGATTCCAGCATGTCCTAATGGAGAAGAGGCTATCCCTTTTCAGGTATACAAATTGTACTCCTCACATTGTAAGGCTAGAGTCATCCCAGAGTGTTGTATCTAGGGCATCAGAGCTTCCTTGTTGGCTGCTGTTTCTAACAGCATTTCTACCAGTAAGCTAAGTTCCAAACGTCCTAGAGTATACTGTTCCCTGATCAGCTGCCTACATGCTTGAGACTTGGTACAGTAATTTGTGTGGAAACACACCAAGGAATTGGAGAACTAGACTATGGAAAACTTCCTTTTGAGACATCTGGTCAGCCGTCTTTAAGGACTGGACTCATGGGTCCTTGACTTGTTTCAGGAGCAAATGCTGCAATGTGAGGGGTGGGGGACATCATCCAGGATGACATTCCAGGATGAATTTTAAAAGCCTTGGAGTCACCTAGGAGACTTGCACTGTAGGGAAGGGTGAACTATTAGCCCCTCTGATTAAGTTCCTGGGAGCATCTTGCATGTGAACGTGAGACCTGGGATGGAGGTGAGGGTCAGTAACCAGCTGTTCAAGGTTAGAGTTCTGTGGTAGTTATTAATGACCTTGGAGGAAAAATCTGCATTGAGGCTAATGCGAGACCAGTACCAAATGAGTTAAAAACCCTGATACATGGAGTGTGTCTCCTGAGAACATGCTCTCGTGTGAAGAATGGCACACGGGGTGAGCCATGGCAGTGACTCCACAGGTAAGAGCACCTGCTGTGAAAGCATGAAGACTCGAGTTTGATCCCGAGCACCCATGGAAAAGTCTGGGTGCAGTTGTGCCTGTAACCCAAGGGGTGGGGGGAGAAACAGGAGGGTTGCTGGGGCTGGGGCTTGCTGATCAGGCAGTCTGGCTGAAAAACAGGGAGCTCCAGGTTCAGTAAGAGACTGTCTCAGGGAAATAAGGTGGAGAAGGACACATGATATCTTCCTCTGGCCTCTGCATGCATGTGCATGGCATGTGTACATCTGCATAATGGCACATACATTTAGCACATGTGTGTACACAGACACCAGGAACAAATGGCATATGACCTCATCTGAGGAGAGCCAATTACATCTCTGACCTTCCCTTGCTGAGAGTAACAGCCTGATATGCAATAGTCACTAAGATATTACTTTCTCCAGATAACAGAAGCAAAGATTAGGAAGGCCTAAGGTTTTACTCCAAGTGAGAGATATGTTAATAAAGAGGTTTAGGTAAATAATAAGATATTGGCCAGATTATACAGAGTTCTACAATCTGCTGTCTACATGCTGGTGACCTAGAAAGCTTAGTGAGGTAATCTGAGAGAGCTGATGGAGCAGATACAGTCTAATTCTTGACAGCCTAAGAACTGGAAGGGCTGAGGCCAGCAGATCAGTCAGGATCAGAGTAAACGCAACTTTCAAGTGACAGAGATAACCTTAGAGGAACAGGCAGATGCTGGCTGTGGCATTGCTGGATGTTCTCAGGCAGTCAAGGGGGCTCTGGCTCACGAGCGTTTGGAGTCCTCTCCCATCCATGCTTACTGGTGGTTAGCAGGACTCTTCCTTACTAGACAGCCAAAGTCTAGAGGAAATAAGTCAAATAATGAAATTGGAATCAAATGGGCTGTGTTGGCTCTACTTCCTGTGCAGTCCTGAGGAGACCTGAGACCACCTGGAGTTCTACAGATTTGTTGTAAAGCCGCTGGGTGTGGCTATGTGCACCTGTAATCCCAATCCAGAGAAGTCCCTCAAGATCCAACATCAGTAAAAAGAGACTCCGCAGAAGAGCCATGGAGTGGAATGCCTAATGTTCCAGCCACTGTAGCAAGTGACCCTACCACACACAAGGTGTCTCAAGGGCACGTACACCACACATACCTCATTACACAGACACCCCCCCCCAACAAAAGCAAAAATAATTTTTACGAAAGGTGTTAGGCTAAGTAAAAGTTGAGAGTAGGTAGGGAAAGGGGGCAGTAAGATAGCATGAGTAAAGTCACATGATAGTATAAAGGAGCCATTTAAGAGGTTTGGTTTTGCTGTAAGTGCAAGTGGAATTGGAGGGGGGGCAAGTAAAGGTGGAGAAAAGGCAAGGTCTAATCTAAGAAGATTAAATTTATCCTTAGAAATGAGTTTTAAGCTAGGCAGGTTGTGCAGGTTGAATCTGTATGTGTTATGTGTACATGTGTGCGGGTGTTCTTGTGGGGGAGGCACCTGTGTCATGCACCTGTGGAGCCCAGAGGTCAACATCTGGTTTCCTCAATTGCTATCTACCTTATTTTTTAAGACAGGGTCTCTCAGTGAACCCAGAGCTCACAGATTTGGGCAGTCTACCTAGCCAGCGTGCTCTAGAGATCCACCTGTCTCTGCCTCCCATGCACTGAGATCACAGGTGTGCACTCCCATGCCTGACATTTATGTAGGTGCTGGGGATCCAAGCTCAAGTCCTTATGCTCTTGTGGCAAGTGCTTTGCCCACTGATCCTCTTCCCTGAAGGATATTGGGAGAATTACACTAAGTAGTGAGAGTAACACAGCTGAGATGGTCAGAGGCCTTTGATATCGGAATGCAACAAGAGAACGAGTAGAAGAAATGGATAGAGGTGAACAAGAAATATTGCAATAGGCAGTTTGGTCATTGACAGGATGCAAAGAAGATGGTGTCAGGAGGCACTGCTTTCAGACCTTGTCGTTTTGTGATTTGTGACATACTATGAAGACAACCAATCTACAGTTGGATCTAAAGACCTGGAACTCAGAAACGGGGGCAGAATTAGAGAAACAGGCAGAGTACTGAGAGAACAAGCTGAAGGTAAAGCGACCGTTGTCATGCATATTGGAGACAGGTTTCTTATCTGTGTTTGTTTCTTCTTTTAAAGGACAAATAGAAACAAAAGTCAATATGCACAATTGTGTGACAAAAAAAAAGCTAATGCATCAGTTCAGCAAGTAACAAGAGCTAACCTTATGTTTATTTTAAAAAATGAAACAAAACAGAGCTTACTTTAGAAGACATTTCAAGGGCTGGGAAGATATCTTAATGGTTAAAGCCATCTGCTTGCAAAACCTGGCAGCTCCAGGTTCAATTCCCCAGAGCCACCCACATAAACCAGATGCAAAAAGTGGCGCAGGTGACTGGTGTCCATTTGCAGGCGCGAGAAGACATGATGCACCCCACACACACACACACACACACACACAAATAAAAAATAATAAATTTAAAAAGAAGTCACATTCAAAACATGAGTTCTGTCCCCAGCACCACCAAACGTCAATGGACCAAGCTTGGCTGGGTCTTGCTGGCAGCAGGGCCTTGGGGGGCTCAGCCACGCCCACAGCCTGTTCCCGCCCCGCGGGCGACTGGCCACGCCCACGCGCCGACTGGCCACGCCCACGCGCCTTCTTCCCTCCGGCCAGCGGCTGCAGCCCCGGCCTCCATCTTGAACGACGCTGGTCTTCACAGGTGTGAAATCCGGATTTGCGTTTGGGACCGTGAAGTCACCGTAAGTACCTACGAGGCCCGCTGGGACGGACAGACGGACGGACAGAGAAGGGACTTGCGCTCCAGCGTCCCCGCGGGGCGTGAGGGGCTCCTCGGGCGGGACGTGTCCCGTAGGTGGAGATGGGACACAGACTTCAGGGCCCACAGATTTGGGGAGTGAAAAAAAAAAAGTCAATGGTTCGGGGCCCGAGTGTTGGCTCAGCGGTGAAGGCGCTTGCCTGGAAGCAGAGCCCCAGGACCCGGATTCGAGTCCCCAGTGCCCGCGCGTGAAGCCCACTGCAGCGGTGTCTGCGTCTGGAGGCCTGGGGTGCCCATTCATTCTCTCTGCCTGTCTGCTCTCTGTTTCCTTCTCTCTGCTTGCAAATAAATGCAAAATTTAAAAAAAAAAATCAACGGTTCCATTTTGCTACACTAATTTCTCTGTGTCTGTGAGAAATCTATGTGGAAATAATTTCATTAGGCTGCCGGAGATGAGAGTGAAAATCCCCGAAGTCGTCGGAAGGAAAAGGGTTGATCCCCTCTTAGATGTGATAGAATTTTCATGTGACCCCTTCAGCTACTCTGGCCAATGCGCAGATACGTTGATTCGGTTTATCGATTACACAGTTTACCTTCCTCCAGTCATAGTGTTTGCTCCTGTCTGCCACTGGACACCACAGTAATTGTAACTGGTCACAAGATGCATAATCACACACACACACACACACACACACACACACAATGGTTTCATCATCAACTCAAATTTTTCTTATTTCCATTGTGATTCCTTTTTTGACTTGTGGGTTTTTAGAACTGTGTGATTTCAAAATGTGGAATTTTCTAGTGATGCTCTTCTTACTGATGTTTGAAAGGAAAACATACATTCTTGATTTCTCAGAGTGGTCTGGAGTCATGGGCCATTGGGACGTAAGGATTTTCTTTGTATCAGTTTCATCGTCTTGGCTGAGTGTGGAGATTGTGACAGGGAAGGGGAAGAGATGCGCAGACAAATCAAGGGAGGAAGATGGACATCGAGTGTCTCGTCAACCAAGCACATCTTTTCCAAGGACCTCAGTGAAGAGGACACAATCAATGAAAGATCAATGAAAGGTCACAAAGATTCCAGTCCAAAGAAGAAATGACAAGACAGACTACAATTTCATAAAAGATGCAATTGCTCCTCTAGCTTCGGAACAGCCCCAGTCAATCCTGTTCATGGAAACATTGTTGGATTGGTACCAACAGTTAACAGTTGAGCACAAAAGGCCAGAAATTATATGCATTTGAGCAGCTCTGTGACTATGCTAACCCTCAATAAAGTCCTGTTTGTAGAATATTCATTCCTAACACATTAAGAGTCCAGGATGAAAACATTGCAAAAAAAAAAAAAAAACATAGACAAGGGAGAAATGCCCTTGAAAATTTCGGAAAGCTATGTTCTGAGGAGTCTGCTTACCCTGAACCTGAATCTGAACCTAGAACGTGAGGAGCATTTGCCTGCCCTTCAGGAGCTCCCCACGTTCCCTCTTCTTAAAATTTTATTTATTTATTTATTTATTTGCAAGAGACAGTGTGAGTGTGGGTGCGCCAAGCCTCTTGCTGCCTCAGACAAACTCCAAGGGCATGTGCCACTGTTTGCATCTCACTTTACGTGGGTGCAGGAGAATTGAACAGGGGCTGGCAGGCTTTGCTTTTTTACTCCCTGCCCTGTTCTCTTTGAAGAAATGAGTACCACTGTGGTGTCCACTTCTGCCCTGTTGGCCTTGTGAGCCTGAATCGCAGCCAGGTGGAGGATGGATCTGGTGGAGTCCACCTCACCAGAGGCCATGGGAGAAGTCTCTCTGTAAACACTGACGGTTGGCTTTGACTCCAGCTCTGTGCTGAACAAGCCTGGACACTTGAAAAGAAATGGAGTTAGTGTCGTCTTCTCTGTTTCCTTCCTGTACATTTTTAAATCCACACTTAGAGGACAGACAATATGCTGTCCCCTGTGTTCTTGAGAACAAGGTCTAAATTCAAAGCTTCCAATGAAAGTAGAATACCAGGATGAGGGAAACAATGTCTGTGGGGTTTGGACTCCTTTTCTGACATCACCTCTTCTTGTGAAATGGCCATGACTGAGACTGATGGAAATCCAAAAGCCTGTGTCCTTGCTGATGCCCACCACCAAGAAACTGCTGGGCCTCCTTATTCCGTAGTCCTACAAGCGGCTTCAGAAAAGAGCCTGGGATCCCACCAAATTGACTGCATCATGATGGCTGTGGACACTGAAAAGATATCAGTACCTCCCACTGTTGTGTGAAGGCAAGAATGTGTTTGCCCTTTGTGTTTCAAGCAGGCCCCGTAACAAGGACGCAGGTCTCTAGGCCTGTCAGTTGGTTTTTCTATCACTAGTACAGAAGACTCACAGCTGAAGCCGCAGGTCCAATCCTTTCAGCTGTCGATTGAAAGGCTTAGCCTAAGTCTGTGGCCTCTATCCAGCTCTCTGCACTGACTCCTCCTCTGAGTTGTACTGTATTGTCAGTGTTAGTGTGCAGTATTCACAGTTGTTTTCTTTCTGTGTGTGTGTGTGTGCGTGTGTGTGTGTGTGCGTGCGTGCGTGCGTGCGTGCGTGTGTGTGTGTGTGTGTGTGTGTGTGTGTGTGTGTGAAGGCATGTGCATGCCATGGTATGTGTGTGGAATTTGGAGGACAACCTTAGATATTGGTCCTCCCTTCTACTTTAAGGCAAACTCTTACTCAGCTCTGCTGTTCCTCAGGCTAGCTGGCCCATGGTCTTCTGGAAGATTCTCTGGTCTCTGCTTCTCATTTTGCCATATCACACTGCAATTATAGATACCTGCTACAGTGTCCAGCTTTTCCTGCAGGTTCTGAGGATCTGAACTCGGGTACTTCCACTTGCAGGCAAATGCTTTACTGAGCCACCTCACCAGCCCCTGCTTTTGTTTTCTATTTTGGCAAAATATTATTCCAAAATCTGGTTTCTGGAAAAGAGATAACTTTTTTAAATTTTTTTTTTAATTTGGGAGAGAAAAAGAGGCAGAGAGAGAGAGAGAAAGAGAGAGAGAGAGAGAGAGAGAGAGAGAGAGAGAGAGAGAGAGAGAGACTAGTTACACCAGGGCCTCCAGCCACTGCAAATTCCTGATGCATGTCACCTTGTGCATCTAGCTTCTGTGGGTCCTGGGGAATCGAATCTGAGTCCTTACAAGTGCATTAACCACTGAACCATCTCCAGCCCAAGAGGTAGCTTTTTAAGACACCAATTATTTGAAGGGCATTAAAGCCAGTTGGAGAGATGGCTGAGTGGTTAGTTAAGGTACTTGCCTGCAAAGCTAAACAACCTACGTAGGTTTGATTTAAAGCCAGATGCGCACAGTGACACATGCGTCTGGAGTTTGTTTGCAGTGGCTAGATGCCTTGGTGCACCCATTCTTTCTGTCTGTCTCTTCTCTCTGTCTCTCTCTGCTTGCAACAAACAAGTAAATAAATAAATATTGAAAACAATGGGTGGGATATTTGACAGTGTTTGAGAAACTAATGCATTAACACCTAGTTCTACGGAAGCAGTTTCAATTTAAGTGAATTCTCAAGGCGCTCATCTGATATTTTGGTTCCAATTTTACTCTCTGCCCGCCCCCCACAGGACTGGGGTTACAGATGTGCTTGTCCATGCCAAGCTTTTTATGTGGGTGCTGGGTATGGATGAACTCAGATGGCCTCAGGCCCTCATGCCTGCATGGCAGTGCTCCTACATGCTTAGCCATCTTCCCAGACGGTGAGTGATGCGGAACTTTTTTTTTCATATACCATTAGATATTTATGTATCTTTTTTTGTTGTTTGTGTGAGTAGTGTGTGTGGTTGTGTACGTGTGGGATATGTGGTGTATATGTATGTGAGTATGCTGTGTGTGTGGTACACACCCGTGCACGCATATGCAGAGGCCAGAACATTGGGTTTTGTAGTCAGCTTTCTCGTCGTGCGTCCACGGAGACATGCAGTACCCCAGCTCTGTTAGCCCTACCTGAATCGAATGCTACCACCACCACCAGGTTTCCCAGCATTCCTGTGGCTTCCACGAATCAGGCTGCTAGTATTCTGAAGGCCTGCTGCAGATAGCTTCAGGGCCTCAGCCAGGACAGCAGCAGAATGGATTCATTAGTCAGCCCGCCATGTATCATCAACAGCACTACCTACCTCCTGGACTGGACATCAGGCTGCACCACACACACCTAATTTGCCTCACCATCTAAACGGCCATCTTCAGCACCACCCACCTCTGCCGTCCCAACCCGGACATTACTGGCCAGTTCACTTGCATTTCAGCCTCCCATTTCCAATCATCCTGATTGTTCAGAACATCACATGTCTGACATCTTTTCTTGCAACATTAACCATTATTTCCCACTGCCTCCAAAAGATCAAAATTGCTCCAGAAAGTGGAGACATATTTGATTTAAAAGAAAAAAAAAACTTGAACAAATGGACACTATATCAACTATGAATACACCAAGTAATGATGCCTGTCTGAGCATTGTACATAGTTTGATGTGCCACAGACAAGGTGAAGAGAATGAAACACTTTCCAAGAGCAATTGAAAGTTTGGAGAAGAAGCTGAAGGAGAAAAAAGATGAACCAGATTCTTTACCAACAGCTATAACTACGAAGGGAGCCCATCCTAGCAAATGTGTTACCATCCAGAGGACACTGGGTGGTAGACTTCAGGTGGCTGGTTGGGCGGGATTTCCTCATGTAATCTATGCTCATTCGTCTACGGAGGTGGCCTGATCTACACAAAAATGAACTAAAGCATGTTAAATATTGCCAGAATGAGTTTGACTTAAAATGTGATAGTGTCTGTGTTAATCCACATCACTATGAACGAGTTGTTTCTCCTGGAATTGATCACTGGAATTGATCACTCAGGATTAGCACTGCAGAGCAATGCTCCACCAAGTATGTTGGTAAAGGATGAATATGTTCATAACTTTGAGGGACAGCCATCATTACCTATTGAAGGACATTTAATTCAAACCATCACACCCATAAGCCCGCCCCAACCACACATCTCCAACAAGGTTCCAATACCCAAACTGCCATCAGCTGAGGATCAAACATTCAGAACACATTCGTTTGTGGGGGACACCTGGATCAAACCATCACATTGGGTGTCCTTCTCTGTTATTCTCCCACCTTTTTTTCTCTGAGGCGGTCTCTCAGTGAACCTAGAACTCCATTTGTTGTTGTTGTTATTAGGCTGGCTGACCAGGAAGCTCTGGAAGTCCTCCTATCTCTGCCCACCTCAGTGCTGGGTTAAAGGCATACAGCCATGCCTTTTTTTCTTTCTTTCTTTTTTTTTTTTAAGGTAGAGTCTCACTCTAGCTCAGGGTGACCTGGAATTCCCTATTTTGTTTCAGGTTGGCCTTGAATTTACAGCAATCCTACCTCGGCCTCCTGAGTGCTGGGACTAAAGGTGTGCCACCACGCCCAGCTAGCCATGCCTTTTTATGTGGGTTCTGAGGATCCAACTCCGATCCACATGCTTATGCATCAAGTTCTTACCACTGAGGGAGTCTCCCCAACCCCTTGTGTATCTTCTTTTAAGAAATGTCTGTTCAGAGCTGAGGAGATGGCTAAAGGTGCTCACTTGCAAAGCCTGTAGGCTCAGGTTCATTCTCCAGCACCTACCTAAGCTAGATGCACAAAGTGGTCTATGTGTCCAGAGATCATTTGTGGTGGTATGCCCCTTTTCTCCCCTCCCCTCTTTCTCTCTTTCTGTTTATCTCTTAAATAAATTTAAAAAAATATTTTTTAAAAGAATGTTGAGGTTGGAGAGATTGCTCAGTGGTTAAATGGTGCTTGCTTGCAAAGCCTGGCAGCCCAGGTTCAAATTCACAATACCCACGTAAAGCTGTTGGGGGTCGTGGACCCCTGGCCCCCTGCAGGTAGCTCAAGTCTCACTGGCCAGCAGGAGAAAGGGCTCGGTTAGGGAGAGGTGAGGCAAACGGTCAGATACACACACACGACCGGGAGAAATGTCTGGCAAATCTCACTTTATTGGGCATCCAAAGCCTCTTTTATAACCACAGGCTGCATTATCCCGCCTATTCCTCTTAAGCAATAGGATTTAAACTTTTTGGCGGGAGCCAATCAGCAAAGTACAGCATAGCAAAGTACACCTCCCTAGGGCACATTGTTTTACAGCCAATCGGCAGGGAAATTGGTTACATCACCAGTAAAGTGAAACCTAACAAGCAGGAATAAAGCTTACCAGCAACACAGAACTCAGCAAACAGGAACAAAGCATATTCTAAAACTTAGCTTAAGGTTGCTCATTCAGGCTGGGGCCCAACATAAAGCCAGATATACAAAGTAGCACATGCATCTGGACATTGTTTGCAGTGGCAGGAGGCCCCGGCACAGCCATTCCCCCCCTTTCCTTCTCTGTTTGTAAATGGATGAACGAATGAATGAATATTTTAACAAGAAATGTCTGTTGAAATCATTTGCCCACTTGGTGTGTATGTGTACATACTTGTATATGTGCAGGTATGTGCACATGTACACATGCATGTAAAGTCAGAGGACAGCTTTGGATGTCCTTCATCAGGCACCATCCACTATATTTGAGACAGGGTTGCTCACTGACCTTTTGAGAAATCTCTGTTATTCAGATGTTTGTGTTTGTATATGATTTGGTATTTCTATCATTTTGTGTATTTAATGTTTTGAATATGACATAGGAGAAATTCTTTTCTGGTCTTGTCTGCTGTCTCTGCTTAAATGCCTCCTGTATGTCAGTGGGTATCCTTTTCCTATATTGGAGAAATTCTGCTCTGACTTTATTGAAAAAAAAATTTAGGGCTAGAGAGATGGCTCACTGGTTGAGTTGCTTGCCTGCGAAGCCTGATGACCGAGTTTGGTTCCCCAGTACCCACATAAAGCTGATGGACAATGTGACACATGCATCTGGAGTCTGCAGCAGCTGGCAGCCATCGTGCACTCATTCTCTTTGTCTCTCTTCTATCTCTCTCTGTTTGCAAATAAATAAATAAATATAGTTAAATTTTTTATGCATTTGGTATGAAATTCTTCTTCTATGTCCATGATTCATAGATTTTTGTCTTTTCATAGTGTCCCATAGATAATAAATATTTTATTCATGTCTTATGAATATCTTTGTCATTATCTGAACGTTTCAATTTCTGTTATGTCTTTAGGCTCTGATAGTCTGACCTCCTCTGATCTATACTATTAGTGAGGTTTTCCATACAGCTTTTTAGTTGACTTAATGAAAGTTTCATTTCTAGTATTTCAGTTTGGGTTATTTTTATCTGTATTTTTATCTCTTTCATATCCTGTACTGACTTCCTTATTTCGTACAGCAGTTCATGTTTTCTGGGACTTCACTCAGGAGTTTATTTGCATCCTTTTTGATTCCTTGGAACATATTTATAGTTATTCTTTTAAATTCTTTGTAATTTTACCTAATTCACTCTCATCGGAGGATATTACTGTAATATTAGTAATTTTGGAAGAGTCATACTGCCTTGGTTTTTCATGTTTCATGTTGTGACTTGCACATCTTGGGTTAGGTTATTGGTTGGATTTTTAAAATTGCCCTTATCCTTTCAATGGAAGTGTTTGCAGTGTTCAAGAGAAACTAGGTTGTAGTAGGGTTGAGATACCAGGTTCAGTCCCTAGTACTCCCCTGAAAGAATACTGTCAGACCAAAACAAAACAACAACAACAAAAAAAAATCAGTATCAATGGGCAGGCCTGCTATAAACATACAGTGATTGTAAAATGACTTTCAGGTTTCAGAAGACTGAGCTATGATGACCGTACAGATTGGTATCTCCTGTGTTCTTTAGGAAAATCTTTCAAAAGGAAATGAAAGCTTGAAACATAAAGGGAAAGCAATAGAGAACAGGAGAATAGAGTGTCTTGCTACATTGACATTGGATATTAACTAAGGAAACAAGTGTGTTAATGGAAGAGAACTGGTATAGACTAGTATAGACTCTGAACTTGGTCTTGCCTGATGGCTGGCTGCAGCTGTGACTTTGAGCATTCATCCCAGGTTCAGCAGGTACACCTCTGGGCATTCCTCGCTAGGTCAGGTCACAGGTGCTGATCACTCCTCTAGGTAGTTCTTTAGGGGTCAAGTTGTGAATAAGGTTGGGTCACAGATGCCGAACACATCTCAAGTCAGTCCTACATGAGTCTGGTTGTACATGCTGGCCTTGTTTCTGGGCAGTCCTTCACACTGTCCAGAAAACCACTTGGAACCTGAATCTATGCTCCTCTACAGACTCAGGCCCTGACCAGGTTTCCACTTCACTGAATACTGCAGGGAGCTGATGCAAAGTTTCTTCTCTGTGGTCTAGAGGTGTGCTGCTGACCAGATCTCAGTGTATAGTCCTGTGACACTTGCTCTGGGTTTCCCAAGAGTGTGGTTGAGGGAGGTACTAGGGATGTCCACTGCTGACGTGGCAGGGGTCTTTTAAAAGTAGTATCTGGCTGGTGAGATTGCTCAGTGGTTAAAGGTACTTGCTTACAAAGCCTACTAGTCTGGTTTCAGTTCCCCAGTACTCATGTGTTGTAGTAAGTTTCTCATTGCTGTGCAGACAAGAACCCAACCAAAAGCAGTTTGTTGGAGGAATGGGTTTATTTTGGCTTACAGATTTGAGGGGAAGCTCCATAATGGCAGGGAAAACAACAACATGGGCAGAGGGTAGACATTACCTCTGACACAGCACTGCAAACAGTGGATGAAGGTGTGCCAAAATCCGGCAAGGGGAAGCCAGTTATAACCCCCATAAGCCCACCCTCAACAACACCCTTCCAACTAGGTTCCAATTCCCAAACTGTCATCAGCTAGGGATCAAACATTCAAAACACACAGTTTATGGGGGTCACCTGAATAAAACTACCACAATCCATCCCTGGTGCCCCACAAACTGATAACCATACTATGTCGTTCCATGGCTTGGTAGGGGAGTTGCAGCGCACATCAACTCCCTGTTCATCCACGGACCTGGGTGAAAAGAGTCTTAAAATAGCGGTGAGCCGACAAGAGAAAGAACTCTTGGGATGCAGTCGCAGAGGACAGATCATTTATTGTATGTAGAAAGGTCATTTATATAGAGGAGAAGCCAGAGGAAAAATCAGAGGCAGGGGCATCAGCAAGGGGATTGGTAGGTGCAGGGTGGTCTGGATGTCTCATGAATGGATTGGCAGGGGCTAGTAACCTGTGGATTCCTAGTTTGCATAGATAAGATGAGGGGGCTTTCTACATGACTCTAGACATGTATAGGATGGCGATGGCTGCAGAGGAACTGTAACCTTTAGACTTTTATTGTCCAGGTTTGTTATTACAGCTGGAGTGAGTTTAGGCCTTGAATTGTCTGCTTATCTCAGGGCTCGCTGTGGCCTGCCTGAAGGGCTGGAGGATCTAGGATATGCTTGAGATTATCAGGGTCCCAGGCCTGTCTCGACTTCCTTTAACAGAAGGAGACAGTTACCAGGACACCTACTGGTCTCAGCAAATAATCCTATATCCTCCGTGCCTCTTAGCAGGGTCCCACACATACACAGTGTAAAATGCAGTGCAGTCAGGTCAATTTTAAAAATTCCTACAGTTTTTATCCATCCCAGTGATGTTCAAACATTCCTAGGTCTTTAACTGAGCAGAAATTAAAAAATAAAACAAAAACATAATGGCACAGAACAAATTCACACTGTAAAGAACATTGGGCATAGCAAAGACAGATTGAACCAATACAAGATTTAAAATAAACAGGGCAAACATCAAACTCTATAACTCCAAGTCCAACAACTCTAACCAGTGAGGAGTATCTGGAATTCTAATTCCACCCCTCCAGTCAGGCTACTCACAGTCCCAGAAAACTCCACCCAATGCTGGCAACTCTCCTTGGCATCCATCCTATAATCCTGCCATCTCCACTGGGTCTCCACTACAACCCACAGTTCATCCTCATGGCTCCATCAGGCTTCCAGGCAGACAATCCAACATGCCTACTTCTCACTGCCCCTAGCCATAAAAAAAAAAAAAAACACAAAAACTGTGTTGCAAATCCAATGACCCTCTTTCCTGCATTTGTTATACTCCATAGTACCAGGTGAGCTGCCAATTTGTTAATCCTGGGGGGAATAAAGCCAATTTTGAAGAGCAGGAACCTCCTTCAGCATTCAGTCCCTTACTTCAAGAGTTACATTCTTCCTGCTGTCCCAATGCAGGTCACCTGGCCCAATCTCAATGGTTGTCATCTCTCAAACAATTGCAGCTGAATGGGCAGCAGTTTCAGCCCAAATATTTCATTTCTCTGTGCTATCTGCTCACGCCAGTGCATATTTATGCAGTGCAACCCTGCACTGTCTTAGGACACAGGCAGGCAAAACGCAGCAAGCCTCTGACACAAACTACTGCTAGATCAGTCCTGACAAAGTTCTTTCTCACCCTCCTAAGCCAAACCTCACAGTCCATAGGACTGCATTTAGGTCTTTCAACTCTGACCAGAATCAAGCTGTATTTACAGCACTCACTGCAAGGCATTTCTTAGTTTGAGGTTTCAAATCTATCCACATTCCTCCTGCATATCGGTTACAAAAGGCAAAGGCACAGAATCAGGGTTCTAGCAACGACAGATCCCAGTCTCTGGTACCAAAACTACTGTAGTCAGATTTCTTATTGCTGGGCAAAAAAGAACCCAACCAAAAGCAGCTGATGAGAGGAATGGGTTTATTTTGGCATACAGATTCGAGAAACTCCATGATGATAGGTAAAACAATGGCATGAATAGAGGGTGGACATCACTTCAGCCACAGCATTGTAAACAGCAGCAGGAAGGTGTACCAAAAACTGATGTTAATTCTTCAAATAGTGATTTTTATCCCTCCCTTTCCCCCTCTCTTTCAGATTGTTCTCCTACTTACAGGTGTTCTTTTCACTTTGAATTCTCAAGTTCTGTAGTCTTTTCTTCTGCCTTGTCTAATCTGCTTTTAATCACCAGAAGTGTACTCTCCATCTCTGATAGTATGTTTTTCTCCTTTGTATTATATCTCTAGTAGTTCAATTTAGGTGTTTTAAAAATTCATCTTTGAAAGCCAGGCATGGTTAGTCCCAACACTCAGGAGGAATAGGTAGGAGGATCACCAAGAGTTTGAGGCCACCCTGAGACTACATAGTGAATTTCAGGTCAGCCTGGGCTAGAGTGAAAAATAAAACAAAACAAACAAATCCAAGAAAAACAAAACAAAACTAAATTTATCTTTAAGTTCAGAAGATGGTTTTGTGGTTAAAGACACATGCTTGCAAAGCCTGCAGGTCCAGTTTCAATTCCCCAGTACCCACGTAAAGCCAGATATACAACATGACACATGCATTTGGGATTGGTTGTGTTAGGATCTGAGGTCGACCACCCCTCAAAGGACAGAGGACACACACGATAATGCAAGTCACACAGTGAGTTTTATTTCCAGCTAGCTGGGGTCCAAGTATCTACTCAACAGAGTGAGCTTCCAACAAGGACTGCGAGCATAGGGCTCTAGGGGTTTTTATATTATTATTATTTTTTTCTTTCATGTGTTACACAGTAATTTTCCATAGCCCTTGGGGGTACCTATTCTGGCCCATTCCCATAACTTGGTGGTAGGGTGAGATAAATTCCAGGACCCATCCCTCAAGATCACCATTTGGTCTCTTGATGCCCTTGTTCCCCCCAGGCCATCATGGCTCTTGTCAGGCTAAGTTAACTATGTGCCTAGCAGTTGCAATGGCAAGGGCCCCTGGTGTGACCATTCTCTCTTTTTTTCACAAAAATTAAAATTCATCTTTATCTATTCTTAACATACTTATCTACTATCTTAAACATGTGGAATATACTTATGATGATGTTGCTATGTCCTTGCCTACTAATTTTGTTTTCTGAGACATTTTTGGTTATTTAATTGCTATCTTCCCCTTTTTACGGGTTATGGTTTTTGGCTTTTTACTTTATTTATTTATTTTTTTGTATACCTGGAAATTTTTGCCAGACATTGTGAATTTTACTTTGATGGCTGCTTCTCATATTAATATTCTTGGGTTTTGTTCAGGTACATGGAAACATTCTTTGATTCTTTCCAAATCCACCTTTAGACATCACTAGTGCAGACTATAGCAGCCTTTAACCTAGACCTAAGTTTTCTCCAATCCTTAGACAATACCTTTCTGAAAATACTACTGACTTATGTATTACAAAGGTGATATTGTTTTGTTTTTCTTTTGCTCTAGTAGACTTCTACATCACTATTCCCAGCTTTACCTGAGTCTTGGATTTCGTCACCTTCTTTTTTTTTTTTTTTAATATTTTATTTATGCATTTTCAATCAGAGAGATGGGAGAGAGAGAGAGAGAGAGAGAGAGAGAGAGAGAGAGAGAGAGAGAGAGAGAGCAAACCAGGGCCACCACCTTGTGGGTCTGGCTTATGTGGGTACTGGGGAAATGAACCCAGGACCTTAGGCACTGGAAGCAAGTGCCTTAACCGATGAGCCATCTCTCCAGCCCCTCGTCACCTTCTTTTTAAAAACTATCCCTGGGGAAATTCCCAGCGGTGCACTGATCAGAATTTAACTATAGGCTGAATGAGTTGAAGGGGGAACACTTGCCTTCCCACCCCACCCCCATTACTTTCTGTCTGCTCAGTTTAGGGAGGCTGTCAGCCTTCGCCTTTGTTCTTGGTGCTTTGTCCTGGAAATTCCACCCAGGTTGTAAATGAGGCATTAATAATACATCCTTTGTTCCCCCTCTCTCAGGAGTTGCTAACCATCACTGACTCCTCCAGTGTCTGAAATGATTCTTTCCCATTTTCCTTGGGCTATTAATCACTTAAAATGAGAAGGTCACTACAATTTTTGTTACTCCGTTTTGGTCAAAGTGGAAGCTCAAACTATAACCAAGGGCCTTTTGTAGAAGCCAAAATGGAAGCCTGGCATCAGATCCTTTATGATGGTGTAATGGAAGATTAGGATATTGCTAAAAACACTACTGAAGGACTATTACTCAAATTTGGAAGATTACAGGGATAGAAACAGTAACTGTTTGAGGTCTGTGAACACAAGCTTAGGATGAGATAAGAGAACAGAGAAGGCTTGCTGTCACTCCTTTGTCTATGTCTATTGGGGGTTATCTGTACTTCCAGAAACCATTGTAAACCAAATGCAACTTGTGACTTAACTTGCTTTTGTTAACTGGCCCTGCCATTTGGCCTGTGAAAAGGGCAAGCTTTGATTAAGAAAGCAAGGTAGGGGAGGAAGTGAGAACTGAGGCTTATCTACATTTCTTGGGAATCCATTTTAAACTTTGAGCTCTCTTGTGTCCTACCTGATTTGTTAATTTACATGTGTGATATCACATACATACAAGTCTCTGGACCCAGCCATGAAACCCCTTGTCAACTCGTGTTCAGGGCCAATGCTTCATCTATGCTTGGCCCACTGGACGTAAATTCTTAAATTTATAATAATAATAATAATAATAATAATAATAATAA
>PVHP010030416.1:0-21670 GCA_004024765.1 Zapus hudsonius | reverse complement strand
TCTCCTTTCCTTTCCTCTTCATGAGCTCCTTCCTTCCTTCCACCTCCTCTTCCCTCTTTCCCTTCCTTCTCCTTCTTTTCTCCCTATCTATCCCCGTATCAATATGCATATATACGTATACATACATATATATGCATACACACATCATTCTCTGCCTGTTTGTTGAAACAGGTGCTCACACTGCAGCCCAGGCTGGCCTCAAATTCATGACTCTCCTGAATACTGGGATTACAGGTGTGAGCCCAGCAGAAACTCCCCTTCCTCTGGAGAACTGCCCCACTCCCAGCATGCCAGGCCGAGGTGCTGGAACTCCATCACCGGCCACAGACATGATGACCCAGATGAGCCCCTCTGCCTGGTGAGTTACAGACCTTGTGACCATGTGAGACCCCGTGGGCTGATTGCTGGAGAATCCCCCTCACTAATGTGCCAGAGGCGATAGGGAATCCCAAAGTTTCCAGCAGACACAGCTTTGGGGATGCCAAGGCTGAGGGAATCTGAACACAGAGGAGAGGCGAGGAGGACACCCAGGTCTGAAAGAAAGTGAGAAAGAGCCGGGCATGATGAGAAGGAGACCCAGTCCCTGGATCAAGCCATCCCTAAATCCATTGCATTTAAGCTAATCAACTCTTTTGGCGGCACAAGCCAGTCACGGGTTTTCTGTTGCTTGCAATGGAAACTTCTAATTGATACAATTGTTATTATGTTATCATTACCATCACGCCTCAGCTTTAGCAGTTAATCTTCATTCCTAATCCAGCTTCCCATCACTGTACCAGATACTTAAGACAATCTCCTTAAAGAGTGAAAACGTTTGGAAAAGATTATACTAAGTAAGGTAACCCAGGCTCAGAAAGCTAAATGCTCCATGTTCTCTCTCATTTGATTAAATGTATACTTGAGTTGGAATGAAAGTAGAGGCCAGTATAGATGCTAGAAAGGGGCGATGAGGGAGGCAAGAGAGGGGAGGGCTGGCAGGGAGGTAGAGTCAATATGGAAATTCGAGGGACAGAAAACTGGGGGGAAATGTTCTCGGGAGATGGAAGTGAAGAAGGGGTGGGTAGAGAGGTAATCAAGTTTAAGATGTTATGAATAGGCCATATGGAAACCTATTCCTTTGCATATATATATATATTAAATGTAAATTATATATATTAAAGAAAATTTGGGGCAGAAGTATCCAGTGAAGGTGGATAATGTTGTACCCAGTTTTCAGTGAGTGGTTGGCCAGGGAGGCCCCTCCTGCCCCCAAAACATTACAAGTTATTGCCAAGGCTCTTGGTTGCCTACTGAAACTAGATGGTAAGACCCTAATGCTGAAGACTCCACATGCTCGGGCTGCAGGTCACTGAAATCAAGCTGGAGCTGAGCTGGAAGCCTCCTCCCTGTTGACCAGCTGTCAGGAAGCTGGAAAGAGCTATGCAGCCTGCTGGGGGAGAAAAGTCATCAATGGGCTTAATCAGCAGTGGACCCTGTGAGCTTTACAGTTAGCCAGTCAGGACAGATGTGCCAATGGTTGCGATGGTGGCACGTCTGTAATGGGGAGACCAATTGTCCCCTGATTGGATTGGACCACTGGATAACTCAAAAATGGCCAAAGTACTGAGAAGAAGTGACAGTGGAGTGTTCAACACTAAGTGAGACATTTCTTTTGCACCTCCCAAGGCTCAGGAACCATTGTGGAAGACACAGAGGAAAAAGGCGAGAGCCAAAGGAAGGGGAGGAGAGCTTACCATGTTGGCTTCCAGACATAAAGTGCCCTTGATCTTCATGACGTCCCAGTGACCTGCATGATAGGAGGGAAAGATGAAGACATGGAAGTAGAAGAGAGACTAGTTGGAAAGGTGGATTCAGTGGAGGGGGGATGGAGGAAGAAGAAAGGGGCTGTATGGGGAGGGGATTGTGATCATTCTATGTGCTGTTTATACTTATGGAAGCTGTCAATAAAAAGTTTAAAAGTAACATATGAAATATGAAAAAAATACCTTTCCAGGGCTGGAGAGATGGTTCAGCGGTTAAGGCACTTGCCTCCAGTGCCTGAGGCCCCCCCCCCAGTTCAATTCCCCAGTACCCACATAAGCCAGACCCACAAGGTGGTGGCCCTGGGCCCTGGTGCGCTCGCTCTCTCTCTCTCTCTCTCTCTCTCTCTCTCTCTCTCTCTCTCTCTCTCTCTCTCTCTCTCTCTGCTTGAAAATGAATAAATAAAATATTTTAAAAAAGTAAACAATCTTTTATTTTTAAATTACCTTTCCAGGATCAGCTATAAAATAACACATATTCAAAAGTCTAATGGAGATGCTTTTAAAAAATACTGGGTGGTGAATTTCTGATGCATTTACAGCTTTTAGTAGTTTTACTACACAAATATGTCCCTAGGAAATGCATTAATGTAAATAGCTTGTTGAGTTTTTATGTTTTCTTTTTTCTTGTTATTATCTATTTACTGGCTGATTTGTTAAACTATTTGTTTGTTCTGGAGGGAAATAAATGATGTCTGGATAATTTTTTTAAGTGAAATGTTTATTCTGGATCACTGTTTTAGAAGATTTAGTCCAAAATGGGTTTGTCCTGCACCATGGTGGGGCCATGTGGTGCAGCTCTCCTCACAGGGAAGAGATGCTTGGAATCCCAGAATCCCCTTCAAATTCACCTAAAGACTTCTCTCCAGGCTCCACCTTTTAAAGGTTCCACACTGGAGGCCAAGCCTTGACCTCTTGAATCTCTGAGAAACATTTCAGATTCAAACAATGAGTTAGGCATGGTGTCCTCAGACTGTAATTCCAGCCCTTGGGAAGCTGAGGCAGGGGAAATCATGAGTTTGAGGCCAGCCTCAGCTACATAGCTAGACCCTGTCTCAAAATAACAACAACAACAATAACAACTATGATGACAGGACTGGAGAGATGGCTCAGCAGTTAAGGTGCTTGCCTGCAAAGCCTAAGGATCTGGGTTCAATTCCCAGTACCTACATAAAGCCAGGTATACAAGGTTTTCAGTGGCTGGAGGCCCCCCTCTCTCTTTCATAAATAAAACAAACAAAATGTTTATACAACAACAACAATAAAAATCCGAAGGCAATGTTACCCATATAAATTTGTGCTTGTCTTCTTTGTGACATTTCTCACTGTTGGTATCATGACTACACTGGATATAAGTATAGACTCTGTTCTGGCCTGGAGAGGAGGAAGAGGAGGAGATAGTGTTCTGGAATGCTCTGTCCATTGTTGGCAAACTTCTGGCATGGTGACCAGTAGAGCCGCAAGCTCTTTCCCTCTCAGCGAGCTATCAGTATCAGGTAAGTATCAGGGCTATTTATGCTTCTGGAATTTGACAGGACAGAGATGCTGGAGGAGGATGTGCTGAGGGGATGAGCCTTATCCGTTCACACCCCAGTTATCTGCTGCCCTGTAACAAACCATCCCCAAATAATAGGGTGAGTCCACAGTCATTCAATTTAGCTCACTGACTCTCTGGGCAAGAAGTCAGCAGGCAAGGCTCTGTTGGATGTGACAGGCAGCTTGCCATCATTGTGACAAAATACCCAAGATACGGGCCGGAGAGATGGCTCAGTGGTGGAGACACGTGCTCACAAGGCGTGGCAGTCTGGGTTTGATACCTCAGTGCCCACATCGATGCACAAAGTGGTGCACGAGTCTGGAGCTCATTTGCAGTGGCTGGAGGCCCTGGTGTGTGCTCTCTGTCTCTCTTCTCATAAATAGATAGATAGATAGATAGATAGATAGATAGATAGATAGATAGATAGATAGATACCCAAGATTGTTTATAAGGAAAAATGGCCTCTTTTGGGTCACAGTTCAGGGACTTCCAGCTCACAGCCCTTTGGCCTTGTTGCTTTGGTTCTAAGGTGACAGAGTCCTACATGTTCAGAAGAGGCTTGGTCACTTCACCATGGCCAGCAAGCAAAGACAGCTTTACTGGAAGAGTCTGGATATCCCCAGAATGACCTAACTTCCTTCTAACAGGTGCCACCACCTAAAGGGTTCCACGGATGCCCACGAGCTCCATAGGTAGGTGAGCAAGCCTTTGGGGAAAATTCCAGGTCCAAAATGTTCTGATGAGAATGGCTTATCTCTGCCCCAGGATGTCTGGGTACAGGGATAGCGATGACTTGAATAACAGGGGCTGGGATCTCCTGGAAGCATCCTGAACATATGCCTGGCTGTGCAAGGGATGTTTGCAGTGCAAGGCTCACCTGGGACTGTCATCAAAACGAACCATCAGTAACATACCTGAGGCACTTCTCCCAGTATGCATCTGGGTCCAAGAGGGAAGGCACCCAGAAGAGGCATGTGGAGAAACCCATCCATCACAAGCACATGGTTTCTACAGAACCTATATAGGAAATCATCCTGTCATTTCTGAGACGTTGCACTGGGGACACGTGTGTCACTAAGTCATAACACGTTCCAGGGAAGGAGCTAGAATCCAGCTCTTGATGGAGAGGTGGCAAGGTGTCATTGCAGAAAAGAATCCCCTGATGCTCACGTCATAACACACTGTGTTTACTGAGAATGGATGATGGAGGAACACTAAGCTGAGGGGTCTATATGCACAATCTCATTTCATTCTTGGGATTCTATCTTCACACTCCTCCATGATGGAGGAAGGACATCGAGGCTTAGAGAGAGTGAGAACTGGTCAGAGAAGACCCTGAGCTTTGAGCCCAGGTCTGTGCAAGTCTACCCCACAGTCTCAATAACGCGCTGCTGGCCAGCACCTTTTTTTCCCATTCTACTCTGTCTTTGAGGTTATTTCATGTCTTGAGAATAATCTTATCTGGCTTTTGCGTGGTCCCATCAAGCTGCTCTGAAATGAAGGGCACTGGGGAACAGTGACTACTTCCCCGAATTTACAGATGGGGGGACCAAGCTGCACGGAGGGAAAGCGGCTTGCTCTGGTCACAGCTAAGGTCACTGGATCAACTTATCAGTGGGTTTATGGAGACCACATCCCCTGGTACAGTCAAGGGGGCTTCCCTACCATCCAGAGGAGGGGTGGTCCTGCCCCCTCTGTCTGTCTCCTCACAGCAGCCCTGTCTCCTTGTATCTGTTCCCATGGTTGTCAGGCAAGTGAATGATGGGTTTTCTTGGCCCCAGATTCTTTGAATCGTCACATGATCTCTACCAGACTCCAGCTTTGGCCTCCCAAACTATTGCATCCCTGCCCCCAGGGTCCAGGAGGGTGATGGATCCAGAGATCATCCTTCCCTGAGCAATGTTGACTCTGTAGGCTTGTCTTTATCACTATGTGGCCCCAGAGACAAGGACAGCACAGGTACCTGGGTCCCCCATGCTCTCTTTCCACCCCCTCATCTTTGGAGTCATTCCTCTTATGAGATCCTTGACAAATCTCTGAAAACCCCGAGTTTCAGATAATAAAGATGAAATCAGCCTGAACTTTTTGGAGAGGATCAGAAACGATCCTTCATGAAATATTATTCCACAAAGGCTTGTGCATGTGTACACAAGCCAGCATCATTACAAATTTTTCCTTGTTTTAAAAAACATGAAGAACGACATATCTTCATTAATAGAGCACAGCCTACCCATCTCTGAGACATCCACCGTGTGGACCAGTGTCGCCATTTAAAGAAACAGGGTCAACATGGAGTCCTGCCTCAGAAGATGCTCAGATTACAGTGTCTCTTTGATGGTCCCAGCAAGAAAGCGTGACACATTTAAGCAGAGTCATTTGAGTATTTAAACAAAGGTACTGCTTGGGAAGGCATGCGGTTGGCTTTAGGAAACCAAGGAGAGATGTGGTAATACTAATGGCATGAATGTTAACCAATGTAGGCTTAAGGATTTAAGGGGTGTTGAAGCACCCCATTATCTACCCCTGCTAGGAGTGAGGGACAGAGGAATCTGATGGTACAGTCCTCCCTGAACACTGAGCAAGGTGGAGAGGAGAGAGGATATGATTCACCCAGAGAGAATGAGCCCAGCATGCAAAGCTAAAAGGATTTAACACTAAGGTGTGGTGGTATACCTCCTTCTGTGTAGGAACTCCAGCATGAAGGAAAACCTCACCACACCACGTCTCACAGAAACACAGACGGAGACAAGAATTCTAGGATCAAATAACTATTTGTTTATGGTGCTACTTTGGGGAGTAACAGAAGGAAAAGTTCCCTATTTCTTTAGGATCTTTTTCTGTAGTGTTTTCATTTTGGGGGGAGTGGGGGTTTCAAGGTAGGGTCTCCCTCTATCCCAGGCTGACCTGGAACTCACTCTGTAGTCCCAGGCTGGCCTGGAATTTACGACAATCCTCCTAGTTCTGCCTCCCGAGTGTTGGGATTAAAGGCATGTGCCACCACGCCTGGCCTAATTTTCCTTTTGTTAAAAGTGTATATTAACCCATGCACTCAGGAAGCAGAGATAGGAGGATCAATGTGAGTTTGAAGCCAGCCTGAGACTATATAGTGAATTCCAGGCAAACCTGGGCTAGACTGAGACCCTATCTCAAAAAAAAAAAAAACCCAAAAACAAAACAAAACAAAAAAAATATGTGCGTTAAGCCAGGCATGCGGTACACACCTGTAACTCAAGCACCTGAGAGGTAAAGGCAGGCAGATCAGGAGTTGAAGGTCATCCTTGCCTTCACTGGGCTAGGAGACTAGACTGTCTTTCAGATAATCTACTTATGCATTGCACCCATGTAGATGTTAAGAAAAAGGACTCTCTTTGTCTCCTGCCTCCTGTTCATTTTTCTCTCAACTGATTCCTGAGCTCTGGTGTTGCTCCATCAAATGGGCAACTCCCCACCACAGGGGATCCCCCCCCCAAGGACTTATGACTTGAGAAAAGACTGCCAGCTATGAGAGAGAGATGGGGCCCTGGACGTAGGAGGTCCCCAAAGAAATAAATCTGGTCACTTTGACTGAAACACAACCCAGTGTACATGTGTATGCCCCACGGCACCCCAAAAGTGCATACAACTTTTAAATTTTAATTATTTTTTAATTTTTGGTTTTTTGAGGTAGGGTCTTTCTTTACCTCAGGCTGATGTGGAATTTGCCATGTAGTCCCAGGCTGGTCTTGAACTCACAGGGATCCTCTTACCTCTGCCTCCCGGAGTGCTGGGATTAAAGGTGTGCCACCACACCCAGCCACCCCTCCTTTTTTTGTTTGTTTCTCATTCGACTGGAGCTCAGCAATTGGGTTTGGCTGGCTGTCCAATAAGCTCCAGGGATCCTCCTCTCCCCCGTGCAGGGGTCCCAAGTGTGCACCCCCAAACCCAGCATTGGACGTAGATTGTTGGCTGAGCTGTCTCCCCAGTTTCTAATGATAGTCTTCTCTGCTGGTTACGACAACGGTGGCCACCTTCTCCTGGAGATGCCTGTGAAGGTACCCATGCAGCCCAGTGCTTGGTACATGAAAGGTGCCCTTCATGTTGTGATTTTCATTTGTGGGTTCCAAGAAATTACACGTTTCTGGAAGGTGTTCACATCCATCCACTTGGTTTTCAAGGGGAAAATGGTGCCCAGGCACACTGCTCATCAGCACTATTTCTTTTCTGCATCCCTCCTCCCAAGCACCCAGCTCTCCTGATCTCTTGAGTATCCAAAGACCCTTGGGGAGAGGCTCACATGTGGCCTGCCCTAGACCCCACCACTCTGATGGGACCCAGCTGTCCAGGGAGGAGAAGGCAAGCTAGATAAGACAGTCAAACAAAGACTGGGCTTTGTATATTTGATTTGTCTGACCCTATTCCCAGGCCCCACCGGGGACAGGTTCTGAGCAGGGGGCAGGGCAAGGAAGACAGCATAGCTTCTCTCTCTCTCTCTCTCTCTCTCTCTCTCTCTCTCTCTCTCTCTCTCTCTCTCTCTCTCACACACACACACACACACACACACACACACACACACACACACACACAAGAGCTCATTCTCTGTTGCTGACTCAGCATTTCCTAGCCCCATGGACATTTCTCAGGGGTCACCCACTCTCAAGCTCTGAATACAAAAGGCAATGGACTTTCTTCAGATGCCAGTTGATCATCTGCGAATCGCTTCTCCAGGATCCACTTCCTCCATGACGCCACCCTGAGAGCACCTGGGATCTTGTGTACTGGATGGGAGCACCTCTGTATGAGGGTTAGCTTTGATGTCCACTTGATGGGGTTTAGAATCACCAGGGAAACAAACCTCAGAACATGCTTGTGAAGGAGCTTTTAGATTAAGTTAGTTAAGGTGGGATGACCCACCTTAACTGTGGGCAGCACCATCCCCTGGGCTGGGATCCTGGGAAAATTAACCAGCATGCAACTGTCTCAGCCTCCTGATTACAGAGACAGTGTGACCAGCTCTTTCAAACTCCTGCACCGTGACACATCCTCATCACGATGAGCTATAGGCCCAAACTGTGAGCCAAAATATATACTTTCTTCTTTAGAGTTTTTTGGAGGGCTCGGATATGTTGTCACAGTGAAGAGAAAAGAAGTACTTCACTCTGTGTCCTGAGAGTTCCTCCTCATTCTACATCCCCTCGGCCTTCTAGGGAGGGACATGACCCCATCGGGGCTTGAGCCCCTTCCAAGTCTGAGCACCGGGCTGGGGATACACTGTGTCCCGTGGTCCCTGCATGCATAACCAGGAGTCACAGCTGGAAGTGAGGTCTGCTTGACCTCTGTGGGAGCAAAGACCACTGTATCTTCTCCATACTTGTAAAGCCACACCAGTAACCATCACAGGCGTGTGGAGAAATTGTGTAAGAAACGCACAGGAACCGTTTTGTTAGTCGAAAGGAGCTGCGTCCTGATGTCGACAGAGTGTGGAGTGTGTGATTAATTCAAGTTAATCCAAAATAGCTCTGTGGGGACTCTGACAGTTGAAAATAGTTTGAAGGCATGCAAACAGACATGTGGTATCCCGAGCACACAGATGTCACCTGCACCAGGGAATTTGGGGATACGCTGAAGTCATGAAAGGACTGGTCACCAACGTGCACTTGAACCTTGAAGTCAGGTTCTCAGGAACTTGAGTTATACAAAGTATGAGTAGCACTTACATCTTACACAGATGTAAGAGTTCCCTCCTGTGGAGTGGGCCTCAAATACATCGAGCTGTTGGTCACCTCTGAAGCCAGGCATTAAAAGCCCATTGCTGGGGAGAACGTGGGCCCTAGGGGAGAGCGGCCTAGTGCCCTGTTCCTAAATGGATATGCCATCAAACTGCCTCCTAAATCTTTTTCTTTGCATCTAGAGATCAGTTATGCATCTACAGCAGTCTGAAGAGCTTGTTTTTTTAAAAATATTTTATTTATTCATTTTTTCAAGCAGAGAGATACAGAGAGAGAGAGAGAGAGAGAGAGAGAGAGAGAGAGAGAGAGAGAACACCAGGGTCTGGCTTATGTGGGTACTATGTGGGTACTGGGAAATTGAACCCAGGGCCTTAGGCACTGGAGGCAAGTGCCTTAACCGCTGAGCCATCTCTCCAGCCTGAGCTTGTTTGTTTGATTGTTATTTGGGCAGTGGGAGGCATCATTAGTCCAGTGGTGAACATATGTGACCTGTGTGAGTGCTCGGTCTTAAATAGGACACATTCAGCGTCCTGTCCAGGGTTCAGGGGATTGTGGAGGATGAGACTAAAGGAAGGAATGTAAGAGCTGGAAGGTGGGAAGACGAGCTGTGGGACTCTGGTGTCCGGATAGAACAAGACCATTTCATCCATGAGCTCACACCAGATGTCATTCTCAGCACATGATGGGCCAATCACCTTCCTAAAGACTGACAGGTAAAGGTTTCTGGAAAGTGGGATGTGTCCCCTTCTGCAGCATAGACACCAGTAAGAAAACAGATGGGTGTGAGACTGAGGCAATCAGGGAGGGTAAGGTGGGGTACATATGCTCAAAAGGTCATTTGTGGACTGGAGAGATGGCTCAGCGGTTAAAGCACTTGCCTCTAGTACCTAAGTCCCTGGGTTCAACTCCCCAGTACCCACACAAGCCAGATGCACAAGGTGGCAGCCCTGGTGCTCGCTCTCTCTCTCTCTCTCTCTCTCTCTCTCTCTCTCTCTCTCTCTCTCTCTGTCTCTCTGCTTGAAAATGAATTAAATATTTTTTAAAAAGGTCATTTGTGTAAATGCACACACACAACAATAACAACAACAGCAAATAAGATGCCATAATGATACCTTCAAAAGATGTCTTTTTTAAAACCTCAGTTACTAGGCTTATAAAAGTTGTTAGATCTTCAGCCCCCACAGAATGCCAAGGGTGCTGAAGCCGAGTCTGTTTCCAGAACCTTGGACAGTGCCCAACACAATGTAGTACCTCAATAAACAGTTGTATGAAAAAGAGACCATCTGCTTACAGATCTGTCCCCTGGACGGATCCACACCCTTGAGTTTCATAGATGTCAAAAGTTCAGCCTCAAGCCTTCAGATCAACCACTGAACACCACTTCTGCCTGCCAGGATTCTGTAGCCACCACATAGGGGAGCATATCCTCCTTCCTATGAAGCAAACCAAACGTAGATGTGCAATTCTTTTTATTCTTTTGTTTTTTTGAGGTAGGGTCTCACTCTAGCCCAGGATCTCCTGGAATTCACTATGTAGTCTCAGGGTGGCCTCGAACTCATGGCGATACTCCTACCTCTGTATCCTGAGTGCTGGGATTACAGGTGTGGGCCACCATGCCTGGTTTAGATGAGCAGTTTAAAGAGTAGTAATATACAGTGGGTCTCAGAAGCCTCCCTGAGCCCCTTCCCCAATGCATCCATCCTCCCAGAAGTAACTTCTATCTTGGTTTGATTTCTTCATATATGAATTTATTATTTGTGGTGCTTGAATAGAACCCAGGCCTTTTGCATGGTAGACAAGTTCCCCCCCACACACTAGACACTATGTGCCTGTCCTCTACCCTGAGGTCTTTATGGTAACTGTTTTCTTTCTTTCCTTCCTAATTTTTATCACATCTCTCCATGCTTGTAGACAATATATACAAATATGCAAACATACTCTGTTTGCTGTGCTTTGGCTCAACACTATCTTTGACAGTTTCCCAGTGGGAAATGCCCAACTATAATTCACTTATTTTCCCTGTTGACTCGTGTTCTGGCGTGTGGATGGATTGCCAGACTTCAACTGCCCATTCTATTTGGGATGGGCTTTTAGCTTGGTGCCCAGCTATTGCTGTTATGAGCAGAGTTCCATCAGTGGCAGAAGGAGCTGGTTCACTTTCATAGATGCATAGCAGAGAGAGATCATCACGATCCACCAGCTCATGACTTCTCTCCCACACCTTAGACTTTGCAGTGGTCTGATCCAGGTGTCCCCCATGTGTTCCATTAGCTGGGGTGGGGGTAGGCCTTACCTTCCTAAGGCCTGGAGATCCAGAGGTCCTTTTACTCAATTGCCATGTGGGGAAGAGAAAAGCTTTCTTCTAGGTAAGTTAAGTTTTCCCCAGGTGAGTCAGAGAGACAGCTGATTGGTTTATATCTGACCAATCAGTTTTAGCCCCTGTGTTGTAGCTCTAGCTAGACACCTCCCATTCAAGGGGAGGGGTTGTCTCTGCAGACGCCTGACCCTGTCACAAAACAGTAGTCATTCCTAGGCATTTTAGTAACATCTGGGCATTGCATTGTGACAGGTACCCCTGAAGTTCACTGCTTGCCCTCTTCCCTATGGCTTCCTGTTCAGGAGGTGGGCCTGTGATGATGGCACCAATGGGCAGCCATGGTCATCAGCTCCTAGTTGGGTTCAGCTAATGGGAAACCACAGTAGGAGGAGGAAGAGGGAGGAAACAGGATCTAAAGTTAGGGTTCAGGGTTTTAAAAAGTTTATTGGGGCTACAGAGGTTGCTCAGTGGTTAAGGCACTTGCCTGCAAAGTCTAATGACCCAGGTTCAATTACCCAGTATCCACATAAAGCCAGATGCATACAGTGGCATGTCATGGTTTGATCCAGGTGTCCCCCACAAACAAATGAATGTGAATGATTGATCCTCAGCTGATTGCAGTTTGGCTTTTACAACCTCGCTGAAGCTGTGTTGTTGGGGGCGGGCATGGGGGTTTGTGGGAGTTTGAATAGATGTCTCCCAATAGAATCAAGGTTTATTAAAGATTGTGAATTGTCTCCAGCCTGCTGGCTAGAGGAGGTGTCACTTTGGCCTGGCCTCCTGGAGTCTGGCCCTGAGGTATTTCTAAATTGGATGCAAAATTCTAGGGATATATATGCAAAAGAGCAGCAGGAACTCAATTGTGAGTTACAGTGCTTGCTTGCTTGCTTTTTGAGGTGGTGGGCCTCTGTCTCTCTGCTTGGATCTATGAAAGTCCTTTCCTTCATTTTTTGGAACTTCCCCTGGATTGGTTATTTCAATAAATACTTTCCTCCCCAAAATTCTGCCTGGTTTGGAGATTCATCCCAGTGGCGTGTGGCTGGCTATGACAGGGTTATAAGCTAACTTCCCCTTGCCAATGTTTGGCACACCTTCCTGCCACTGTTTGCAGTGCTATGGTGGAGGTGGTGTCCACCCCTCCACTCATGCCATCGTTTTCCCTTCCAGGATGGAGTCTCCCCTCGAGTCCATAAGCCAAATAAACCCATTCCTCCACAAGCTGCTTTTGCTTGGGTTCTTTCTGTGCAGCAACAGAGCAAGTTGAGTACAACAAGGCACGTGCATCTGGAGTTCGTTTGCAGGGTCTGGAGGCCCTATTATGCCCATTGTCTCTTTTCTCTCTCTATTTCTCTCTCTCTACTTGCAAATAAGAAAATAAAAATATTTAAAAATTTTATTAGCGTATATTAATTGTACTATTGGGCTTCATTATGACATTTTGTACATACATTTATGATATCTTTTGAACATATTCAGCCTTGTTACCTTTTTATCCCCAACCCACTCACACTCACACTCTTCTTCCCATCTAGTCCCCCTCGACTTTCATGTCTTTGGGGTGTTTTTGATGGCCCAATGGGTGTCATTTGGGTTGCTTACAGGATCCTAGGTGAGAGGCTGCTTGCAGGAGCATGGGCCCCTTACCAGCGTTTATACCACTGAGGAAAATCTCTCTCCCTCCCCCAGCAGCCATTAGCTGTGTGTGATCCTCGTGACTAGATTTTGACAGGCTGTCTTTTGCAGGTATCCACAGCCGTGTTATGCCCGGAAGTCAGCATTCTGCACCATTCTGGAACCCTCTTCCTTCTGCTTTTACATTTGTTCAAGGTTGCAGAGTTGTTTTTTAAAATATTTTCCTTCTTTAAATTTTATTTATTTATTTATTTGAGAGAGAGAGAGGCAGACAGAGAGAATGGGCACACTAGGGCCTCCAGCTACTGCAAATGAACTCCAGATGCATGCACCCTTTTGTGCATCTGGCTTTATATGGGCACTGGGGAATCGAACTCTGGTCCTTCTGCACTGCAGCCAAATGCCTTAACTGCTAAGCCATCTCTTCAGCCCTCTTTATATTTAAAAGAAAATTTTTTTATTAATTTGCAAGAGAGAGGGAAAGACACACACACACACACACACAGAGAGAGAGAGAGAGAGAGAGAGAGAGAGAGAGAGAGAGAGAGAGAGAGAATACATGCACATGCCAGGGCCACTGCTAATAAACTCCAGATACATGTGCAACTTTGTGCATCTGGCTTACATGAGTCCTGGGAAATCAAACCATGACCAGCAGGCTTTGTAAGCAAGCACCTCTAACCACTGAGCTGTCTTCCCAGCCTAAGGCTGCAGTGTTTACTCGGAGTGTTGGTTAGGAGCTCTCTCACAGGTCACGTCCATCTCCACGTGAGCTTCCCCATTGCATTCCAGTAACTGCCTCTCTGGACACCTAGGGTCCCCCAAAACACAGTCTGCCCTATTAACATGCACCAAATGTTCCCCAACACAGGATCCATGCATGCTACTCACACTTTTGAAAATCCCGTCCTTACTAAATTTTCCTCGGATTATCTAAGTGTGGCATATCACTTCCTTCTGAGGCCATGAGTGAAATACGTTTTGCTCCACAGACTTTGGAGTCCAAAACAATACGCCAACGTAGGGGCCTAAATCAACCCAGATTGTTTTAATTAACAGGAAACAAGTGTGCATATTTATAGGGTACAGTGTGATATTTCACCACATGTATACAGTGTGTACTGATCAACTCAGGAAACACTTCAGTCTTTAACTATAACAGCAGTGATGGTTTCCAAATCCCTGGGACTTGAGCAAGAAGGGCAAGTTCACCTACCCGGGAAGACGAGACGTGAGACTTCCCATACTATGAAATGCTGGTGAGTTACTCCTGTCCTGTTTCTTTCCAAGATATCCATCCCCAATCTCTGCTAAGGAAACAAGGAATGGGGGTGATCCTGCACTTGGCTTGGTCCACCAAGGACTGTGCAAAATTTAGAAATTGAAACTCAGTCAACATAAATTGTAGCTCCAATTATTTTTATAGGGCCAGCTGTTCCTTCCCTATAAACGAGGACTGGATGAGAGAAGGTGAGGTTTAAAGATGCATGCTAGGCAGGGAAAGCCCTGGATTATGTGGTATCCTGGGGTAGGTCACAGCTTTCCCCCCAGGCCCACTCCACCCCACCTCATGGAACCCAGTGGTGAATGAGGGCCCCAGAACTGTCAGGAGCTAAGAGTCAGCAGGGCAAATCCCCTGCCCATTAGTTCTGAAGTATGACACTCATTAATCCCAGCTGAGATGGAGCCAACCCAATCTGCTCAGAGAAGGGTCCAAACAGCCTGTTCTTTCCCCTCGGGAAAAACCTGTCCCTTGTCCAAACTCCAACTTCCTTCCTGCAAAGCGTGAAGTTACGATGGAAATAACTGACCCTGTTTATTTTGCCTGAAATATAGTGTTGGCCAGAGCAAGGACTGAACACAACTGTGCGTTCCAGAAGCAACGGCTCTGAGTGCTGGGCTCTGAGCATGGAGCTGGGGACTGTTCCCTAAAAGTGGTCAGAACTGGGGGGGGGGTCCATGCCCTTGCCTTTCTAGTAACTTCCAAAGACCTCCTAGCTCATGGAGCTATTCCACCAGGCTTTCCCTAAATCTACCTCAGAAAGACAAATCAAACCATACAGAAAAACTGATAAGGCCTGGTATGGTGGCACAGGCCTTTAATCCCAGGCAGAGATAGGAGGATTACTGTGAGTTCGAGGCCAGCCTGGGACTATATAGAGAATCTCAGGTCAGCCTGGGCTAGAGTGAGATCCTACCTCAAAGACAAAACCAAAACAACAACAAAATATGGGGCTGAAGAGATGGCGCAGCAGTTAAAACACTTACCTGCAAAGCCTAACGACCTGGGTTCAATTCCCAGTATCCATGTAAAGCCAGAGGAACAGAGTGGAGCATACATCTGGAGTTCATTTGCAGTGGCTAGAGGCCCTGGCTTGTCCATTCTCTGTCTGTCTCTCTTCTCTTTCTCTCTCTCTTCTTACAAATAAACAAATAAGAATATTTTTAAAAACTGATGAGAATAAATGGCGAGAATGTAATTTACTGGAAAGAAAAGTGACTCAGACACTAGAGCGATGACCCAAATAAATAGGGTTTAGGGAAAATACAAGTTGTTTCTGGGTTTTGGGTTAGCTCCTTGAGGAGGAGGCCTGAGGCCTTTCCATTGAACTTTTCAATCATCCCTGATATCATGACTTCCTCCTACCCACCAATGGCCAAGGCAAGCAAGCTGGCACAACCAGGAAGTTGGGTTTACTCCTTACATCTCATTGATCAGAATTAACCACATGGTAATAAATAGCTGCAAAGGAGCCTGGGAAATGTAGTCATTATCTGGGCATGTATGATATTGCAGTTTGGAACCTATAATTGAGTTTCAGCCCATGGGATAGCCTAAAACAATAGCTTAACAGGTAGGTTTCAGAGTTAGGCGGAATGGGGTTTGACATTAGCACCCCATGTATCTTCCTCTGTGTTTCAGTGGCAACTGAGACATAAATGTGATCCCAGGGATCAGAGAGGGGATATGTAGGAAGGTTGGGAGAGATATTGGTGAATTAGATGGAGTCTGGAGCCAAGAGTAAGGATGTCTGGCTAAAGTCCTGTGGGTAATGGGAAGTCATAGAAAATGCTGGAACAGGAGAGGAGAAATATAATCAGGGCCTATTGGAGGGGAGGGGGCTCAGTGTGCTCCACGAAAGAGCCCCGAGCTCCATGGTGATGCAGAAGTCAGCTTACTTACTAATGGTGGTCAGCTTTGCATCACCAACAGTTTGTTCTGTTAGCTACTCAACCCTGTAATAGATAGCAGTGGCCGTAGATGATGTGCAAACAAACAAGTCTGGTCGTGTTCCAATAAAACTTTATTGATAAAACAAATAGCAGACCAGATTTGGCCTCCAGGTTTGCCATTTTCTGATGCAGATACTCCTTTAATTCTACCATCAAAATCAAACTCTAATCCACGTCCTGCCTGAGAACAGCTCACTAGATTCTCTTTCTGTATCACTGTGCCCTGCCTACAGCCAGGGGGACATCTTGGGTTTGAGGGACCTGAAGTTACACTGCTGAGGGGGCCCTTTTAAGGAAAAGAAAACAAACTTAGGGATCCAAAATTACACATGAGAATGAATAGTTAGCATGAGGAATACAACCATACTGATTTTTCAAAAGCTGGTAAGTACAAACAGCCCCAAAGCCATTAAAATAACATTTTTATGAATAAGCTGCCTGGCATAGCTCATTATTCTTCCCCACATTTAGAGGGCTGCATGTTCAAGCTGTACCTAGATTAATTATCTTATTAGGTATCACGCATGCTGGAGAATCTAGCCTTTCCATTAGCAAGTTCTTCCGTCCGCTGGTCTTATATTTCTCAGGTCAGATGACCTGGGAAATGAATATAGTCTTAGAAACCTCTAAGATACCCAGATCATAACTTTACCTGTGCACAAAATAACTGTAAACCACAGAAAAAATATACCACTAAACCCCAACTAAACATATTACTAGGTCGACTTCCCTTTTGATGGATTCCAAAGAAATGCCCGAGGCCACAGCTGGCAGAGGGGAAGGTGTAAGGGAGGAAAAGTTGGAATTCAAACACCCGAAGTCTTAATGCTTCTTTATGCAAATTTTGAAAAGCATATGGCCATATGCGCCTATGCAGCTGGGCTCTTCCCAGCAGGAAAAGGGGTTTATGGGCGTGAGAAGCCCGGATGTCTACACAGCCCAGTAAATGGACTATGTGTGGTGTGAGTACTGGGGAAGGTCAGAACTGGCAAAGGTGCCCTGGACTCCTCTGCAGTAGCTTTGTGTTCCTCCCAGGAACAGCACCCAACATCACTGGAGGCCCTGATTCCCCAAAGAAATTCCATGTTCGCAGCCCACACTCTGTCATAAAGCCAGGATTGTACAGTTTTTTTTAAAATAATAGTAATAGCTCTGGTTGGCTTCCAGGAGTCCCTGTGGGAAAGTAACTGAATGTGCCCATTTTTAAAGACTAAAAATTAATAAGCCAGATAAATTTACAAAAAAAAAATTTCCCCAGGATTAGAGAGGTGGCTCAGCAGTTAAGTGTGCTTCCCGTGTGTTTCCTCCAGCATGAGGACGTGAGGAGGTCAAATCTCCAGATCCTAGTCAAACAAGTGCGTGTGGCCATGTGTGTCTATCTGTAAGGCCAGTCCCTAAGGGGAACAGAGACCCATGAACCCACAGAACCCTGCGATGGATCAGGACTTGGGCCATTGCAAGCCAGCGACCCCGGCCTTATGTAAGTGCATGGGATGCTGCAATACACCACATTTTACACACACACACACACACACACACACATCACATCACATTATACAAACACACACGACATTACACACATACACACACATTACACACTCACACATACACATAGACAACACATTACATACACACATCACATTACACAAACACACGACAGTACACACATACACACAACATTACACACATACATACACATACACACACCACATTATACACACACGCTCTAGTAAAAAAAATTTTTTTAATTATAAATTTTCCAAATCATGTCCCAACGAAAACTTTTTCAGTCGGTCAGCAGAATTACCTGCCCCCAGCCAAGAGGTGCAGAGGTCTCAAGTTCGGGTTGAACTTGGACTCTGCCTCTCAGTGGAGATTCACCAGGTGTGGTGGCTCATGCCTTTAATTTCAGCACTCAATAGGCTGAGCTAGGAGGATCGCAGTGAGTTCAAGGCCAGCCTGAGACAGTGGATTCCAGGTCGATCTGGGCTAGAGGAAGACCCTACCTCGAAAAACCAAATAAATAAATAAGAAGAAAGGAAAAGAAAATAGAAGAGAAAAGACAAATGAAAAGACAAGATAAGACAAGGAAATTGGGGAAAAGAAATAACAAATTCTCTCTCCCGGATTGGAGTGTTACCATTTTAATCTAAAATGCCCCCCACAGCCTCCTGGCCTGAATGTTTGCTCTCCAGCAGGTGGTGCTGTTTTGGGAGGTCTGTCCTGGCTGGTTGAAGCAGGTAACAAGGGGTAGGTATTTGAAGGTCCCTCCATCCGAGGCCCCTGCCATCAAGACCGAGCTGCTCACCTGCATGCCTTCCCACCATGATGGATGGAGCCAAAATAATAAACATCTTTATAAGTTCATTTTCTTATGTATGCGTTACAGTAACAGATACCACAAGTATGTGAGCACAGACACACACATATACATACACACGGATCGTTGCAGACAGTTTTATACATAGTAAATATAAATAGATTAGTTATAAAAGTATGTCTCCCAATTTGGAAGACAGAAACTGTAGAAAGGGGGGGGGAAACATAACGGGTCTATAGTCATTCCATTCTATAATAACCACTGTAAAATTTTGATATATATCCTTCAGAGATTTTTTTGATGACTGTACAACTTGTATTTTTTACATAAATAAGATCAAGTTTCATATAATGTTTTGCAGCTGCTCTGTGACTCTCATCGTGACATTGCAGATGGTTTCCCATATTGCTCAACGTTTTCTTCAATCACACAATTTCGAATGGCTGTTCTGTATCCCGTCATTTGACTCTAAAAGAATTTACCCAAATCTTCTTTCGTCGACATATAGGTTCATTCACCCTTGCCATGACCCGCAAGGACTTGCATCGTGTAGCCTGTGTACACCTTCATGTCATCGGGCCTCCTTCCCCTCCAATTCCTTGAGTTCGTCTTTAAATTCCCTGAGCACTCCAAGTTTGTTGTTGTGATTTGATCACCTCAGGACCTTTTTTCATACTGTTCTTTCCAATTCTTTCGACACTTTGCTCCTCGGTGAATGAATGAGTCTGTCTGACTCCAAAGTCTGTGGTACGATCTAGTTTGTAGAAAGTCTGTGCCTTCAAGTGGGAGTGCCCAGCAACCAGGTGGAGGGAGAGGTAATCCTCAGACTCAGATTGACATCAAACTATTTCCTATCTTGCTTGATTGGATAGCAGCAGGTCCAGGCTCCTACCAAGGCTCTCAGTAGAGTCTCATGTTTGCTAACAGGGGTTTACATGGAGATCTTGTAAGAGCACGGGCCATCAAAATGGTCTCCTCGTTCCTCTGTCCCAGGAGGTGGACCCCACACATTTCATCAGAATGCTTCCTTTTGCTCTGGTTTCCTGTGGACCTCTTCTAGTACCTGATGCCCACAGAGGTTCCCAGCACAAAAGAAAAATAAAATCAAGGTGTGAATTCTCCTAGCTCCTGTGACCTCCTCTCTGCAAGGTCACCATTGATTGGTTGGGTCTGTACTTATGACTCTTGGAAGGTGTGTTCCCTCACATCGTTGTCTTTGCAGGCCCTAGCTACTGCTTCAGCACTGGGGGAGTCCTAACTTCATTGCACTGGATTGTACTCTTATCAGCTTGTTGGTTCTGGAAACTACATTTACCAGAATCCTCCTCTCTGCATAGGGTTCCCAGTTACAGTGGGCTGTAAGTTAGTGATGAGATCTAGGTGGTAGAAAAAAAAGCAGCAGCCGAATAAACAGATGGGCACAGAGGTGTCCATAGTTTTCATTTTACAGCCCTCTCTCTGTTTCATGCCCAGTGGGTGTCAGTTGACCTGCTGACCAATGACAACCACCAGTCCATGAGCAGACCTCTGGTTGCACACTCATGAAGGGAGCCATGAAGAACCAGGTTTCTGCAGCCATGTCCTATTGTCACATGGCTCTCACCACCAGAGGTAACTCCAGGCTTCAATTCAGCCCCCAGGACTGGCTTCTGACCAGGAATCTTTTATTTTTCCTTCCAGACCTGTTACCTCCATAATACACAGAGTAGTTCTATCTTCTGAGTGGACACAGACCCATGGATACCTCCAACACCCATGAACCCGAGATACTGCATCCTGCCCACATCTTTTTTAAAAATGTATCTGTGGGCTGGAGAGATGGCTCAGTGGTTAAGGCACTTGCCTCCAGTGCCTAAGGCCCCAAGTTCAATTCCCCAGTACCCACATAAGCCAGATCCACAAGGTGGTAGCCCTGGTGAGCTCTCTCTCTCTCTCTCTCTCTCTCTCTCTCTATATATATATATATATATATGCTTAATAAAGAAAAAATTTTTTAAATCCTTTAAAAAATGTATCTTTGTATGTGTTATGTGAGAATGTGCATGCACATACCACAATGTGTGTGTGTGTGTGTGTGTGTGTGTGTGTGTGTGTGTGCGCGCGCGCGTGCACGCATGTGTGTAGGTCAGAGGACAACTTTCAGGTCAGTCCTTGTCTGTCTACTCACTTGGGGCACGGTTTGCTGCACTCACCACTAGTTTCCAGAAAACTGTCCTGTTCCCACATCCCAGCTTACCATCAGCACACTAGGATTAGCAGAAGCCCACCTCAGCTTCTGAATTTTCACATGGGGTCTGGGGCTCAAACTCAGGTTGAGCAGGGAGCACTTTATCCAATGAGCCATCTTCCCAGTCTGCCACATCTTCTAAATAGCTTGTTTTTCAAGCTGTCCTCGGTTGCTTCTTTTTCTTTTTTTCTTACGTGTGTGTGTGTGTGTGTGTGTGTGTGTGTGTGTGTGTGTGTGCTTGCTGAGGCCAGAGGTCAATGTTGACTGTCCTCCCCTGTCATTGGTGTAGCCAGACCAGCTAGCCAGCAAACCCTAGAGATTCACTTGTCTCTCTTTCTTTCCCTCAGCACTGGGATTACAGGTGCTTGCCACCATGCTCAGCAATTTACATGGGTGCTGGGGATCTGAACTCTGGTTCTCATGCTTGTAGGGCAAGTACTTTACTTCTTCCCAGTACCTCAATGGCTTCTTTGAGTATATTATATCTTTCCAACTGGGACCTGACTGATGCAAAAAAAAAAAAAAACCAAAACACCAGGGAGGGGTTACAAATCACACCCAAATATCATCTGTTGATTATCTATTGTAGGAAAAATAGTTGGCCTTCCATATGCATGGGTTCCATACCCATGGAGTCAACCACCAAAAATATACTTAGGGGAAAATTGCATGTCCTAATCTGTACCAACTTCTCTTGCCTTAATGGCAAGAGACAAACCATAAACTGCAATGACTATTTATATATATCACATTTGAATTTAAAAAGATATCACAACTCATCTAGAATAATTTTTCCCTGTTAGTTTTTTTTGAGACAGGGTCTTCTTTATGTAACACAGATTGGCTCTGACTCGGCCTTCCAAGTGCTGAGATTACAGGTATAAAGCCATCATACCTGT
>PVHP010030415.1:0-21713 GCA_004024765.1 Zapus hudsonius | reverse complement strand
GGAAAAAGGAACCCTCATTCACTGCTGGTGGGATTGCAAACTTGTTCAACCGCTATGGAAAGCAGTGTGGAGACTTCTGAGCAGAATGGACATAATCCTTCCAATGGACCCAGTTATCCCTCTACTAGGCATCTATCCACAAGATGTCACATATCAACGCAGAAACATTTGTACAACTATATTTATAGCAGCTCAATTCCTAATAGCCAAGAATTGGAATCAGCCCAAATGCCCATCCATGGAGGAATGGACAGAGAAACTGTGGTATATTTACATGATGGAATTTTACTCAGCTGAAAGGAAAAATGAAATATCGAAATTTAGGAAAAAATGGTCTGACTTTGAGCAGATTTTACCAAGCGTTCACTGACAAGAACAAAGAATAGAACGCCACATATTCTCCCTCATAACCAGGATAACCGTTTTCTTTATGCAGACTAGTAGAAAGACGTGAGACGTTATGAATGAGGGGTAAGGGATGGGGGAGGGGAATGGCATAAGCATGAGGATAAACCATATTAGGTTCAAAACTATAAAATCCTTACGAGCATACTGTAACCTATTGAGAAAGTAGTGAGCGTCTCCTGGCAAGAGGGGCCATGAGTAGTAGGGGAGATAGTCTAAGCCTCTGAATAATTAGATCAGCCTGACAACCCCTGGTTCCAACCACTGGTTCCTTCCCTCACTGAGCTGTTGACCAAAGCGACACATGAGATTCCAACAACAAGACAGAATTCTGTCAAAGCTCTTGTGTGTTCTCCCCAGGCCTGAGGCAAAACCCTGTTACTGAAGAAACCACAGACTGCATCAATCAGCATCGAGAAACCCTTCAATGTCCGGAATGGTATCCAGACCCCAGAAGGCAGTTAGTGTAGTGCTGGAAGGCACTGCACAAACTGCCAGGGGAAACTGATCAACGACAGCTGGAGTAAACAGAGACGATTGACACGAAACATAATCTGTGGCCCTGAGTAGGCTGACCACACCTCCTACTTGGAGGGAACATCGAACCAACAAAGGAGCTTTTGTGTAATGCAGGAGCCTGGGCCTGGGGGAGACAATCAACAGCTTTCAAATTCAGCCAATTTTCCACTTAGTGAGGGGGACCCCTTGTCTGGAACTAGGGATTCAGGGCGATAGGCACCAGATCCCATACTTTTGGGCTCCCAAAACAAGATGCACTATGGGAGCAAGTGACAGGGAGGCTACTAAAAATAGAATCTAGGTAATCCCGAATTGTGTATATTTGTTAACCTACTCTGATCTCACTTTCTGATGGAGATTGTGTTTGTATTTTTCAGGATGCAGCGAGAGAGCTGGGGCCCATCTAACCCTATCAACTGTAGGCCAATAGCTGAGATTCTGGCAAAGGAGGAGCCACCACAGTCATACCATGGTGGATCCATATGGAACCCCATAGAGAATGTTGGGATGAACAAGGGACCCACAGCCACAGCCATTAACTCAACATAGGATAAGCCAGTGAGATAGAAACCAATGATTTTTGACACAAAGACCCCTAAGCTCACAACCTTAAAGCAGCCTTAATACTCATCCACCATGACTCAGGGAACTATGTGGAAGAGGGGGCGGAAAGATTGTAAGAGCCGTGGTTGGGGAGATTATCCAGAGGCATGGCCAGGAAAACCTGGCTGAATACAAGGCTATCCATGGTCCACTGTCACAAGGACTGATCCAGAGGACCCATGGAGGAGGTTATCCAGTGGAGGGGGGAGGGGAGGGCAGCAGGGAATTGGCGATAACAACTCATTGTTTGCCCACTAAATGTTGTAACTCATTATGGACAATAAATTATAAAAAGAAAGAAAGAAAGATAGATTACCTTTTCCCACAACCTGGCCAGCATTTGTTGTTATTCACTTTCATGATGGTCATCATTCAATGCTTCTGGCTTTGTATAAATTTTTTGATCCATTTTTAATCATGTTTCATAATTGGGAACTTTACTATATGAACATATTACATACTGGTCATATTCCCATTGGGTCATACCCTTATATTCCTTCTCCCCTGAACCCTTTCCACTTTATTTTTGTGCAGGTTGAGAGATGTGGATCTAATTTCATTTTTCTTTAGATGGATATTCAGTTTTCCTAGCACCATCTGTTGATTAGGCTTTTTAAAAATTTTTTTATTTATTTGACAGAGAGAGAGAGAGAGAGAGAGAGAGAGAGAGAGAGAGAGAGAGAAAGAATATGGACATGTTAGGGCCTCCCGCCACTACAAGCTCCAGACACATGCGCTTTGTGCATCAGGCTTTATGTGAGCACTGGGGAATCGAACTCTGGTCCTTCTGCTTTGCAGGCAAACACCTTAACCACTGAGCCATCTCTTCAGCCCTAGGCTTTTTTTTACCAACATATATTTTTGATGCCTTTGTCAAAAATTAGGTGACCATAACTGTGTGGGTTTATTTTTAGGTCTTCTATTCCATTGGAATACATGTCTGTTTTGTGCCAGTACCATGCTCTGTCACTATGGCTGTATATTATAATTTTAGATCAGGAATTGTGATCCCTCCAGCAATATTCATTCTTCTTAGGTTTGCTTTTTGAACCAAGGGTAAAATGATACATTTGCATGAAATGATTGGTAAAGTTTCTTCTGCTCTGACATAGGAGTAATTTTGTGACTTTTGCCAAAAAATTCTGAGTCTTAGATGATTGTAGACTAGAGAACCCTGGAGGCCTGGCTTTGGAATGGGTGATCTTAGGGTAGGATGGGTGAGCCTTGACCAAAACCCTTCTTCCTTTCCACTCTTTGTGCACTAGGTTTAAGTTGGCTAAGCCAACAAGTACCCCATCCCCACCCTATCATGTTACATGAGCTGATGCTGTTTCCTTTCCCTACAGGCTGTCTACAAGGCCTGGCTGTGCTCAGAATACTTCAGCGTGACTCAGCAGGAATGCCAGCGCTGGGTGCCCTGCAAGCAATACTGCCTGGAGGTGCAGACCCAGTGCCCCTTTATCCTCCCCGACAATGAGGAAATGGTGTATGGAGGGCTCCCTGGCTTTATATGTACAGGTAAAGGCAGGGCACTGGGAAAAAGGGAGGAGGTAGGGGAGGCTAGGTGAGTGGGAGCAGGGAGGACAACATGGGAGTCCGACTAGATGGAGGTCGGTGGCTGGAGGAGTGGGCTAGTGGGATAGGGCCAGATGGAATAGGAAAAAAGACCACAGTGGCCATCTTTACCCAGAATATGCTGGGCTAGGGAATCATCCTGGAGAAACTGGTGGGATCCTTGAGAGAGAGAGGCTCAGGAAGGAAAGGTGTGAAGGCCAAGGGGGGGGGGAAGGAGCCTAGCGTGGGGCTACCTGATCAGTCCCAGCTTTGAAATTCTCCTCTCCAGGTAAGGTAGAGCTATTCTGAGTACCCCACCCCACCTTCCTTATCCATTGGCAGGGTTGCTGGATACTTCACCAAAGCGTCTGGAAACCAAGTGCTGTGACGTACAGTGGGTCTCCTGTGAGTCGGAGAAGAAAAAGTTCAAGGAATCTGAGGCCCCCAAAACCCACCACCAGCAATTCCACCACTCCTATTTTCACCACTACCACCAACAGTACCACCACTACCACCCCCGCCATGACCCCCCAGGCCGTGTCAGCCAGAAACCTTCCCTGCTGCCGGTCTCTGGGGGCTCCCGCCTCAGCCCCAGCAGGATCCGGCTCTGTGTCCTTATTCTCATGCTCCTCCATACCGTAGTGTCCTTCTCCAGTAATCAGGGTGGTGGGGTACTGGGGCTGGAGACACTGCCTGCTCTAGAGGAGGGCCTGACACAGGAAGAGTGACAGCAGGGAGGAAGGCTAGACCTCCGCCACTCACTGACATCAGCTCCAGCCCCCCTCCAGGCAGGGGGAGAGGGAGCTCCTCCCATAAGAGGTGCAGGAACAGGTGGGGGCGGGAAAAATGGGGGACCACACATCACCCCCAACCTACCTCCACCCCAAAAGCAGCTCCAACAGAATGGCCAGAGGTCCCCAGAGAACTGCAAAATTCACCAGGGAAAAAAAGGTAGGATCAGTAGGTGCCCCCTCCCAAGCCCCAACTTAAGGGGCTTAAGCAAAAAATGGGGGAGAGCAGGGGCTGGAATTGCCTGCCCCTGCCAAAAGCCCTGACTCCATGGAACGAAGATGCTCATCCAGCCTCAGCCATGCAGGGAATGTTGGGGGGCAAAGAGGGGAATAGCTCTCCCCCTCTGCATTCCTTTGTTACCAAGATCCTTAATTCCCTACCACCCATATCCCTACAGGCAAAGGCAGACAGTTCGATTGCCCTCCTGCCACTTCCATACACCTTGGCCATGTGGAACTATCACAGGTGAAGCATGAAGCTGGGAGATGAGGCACACACAGTGTCCCAGTTAAGCTGTGCCCCACCACTCTAGGCAGTGAGGGCTTGGGACAGGATAGAGAAAGAATGATGAAAGAGATTAAGATGGGGAAGGGGCAGAGGAGAGGAGCGAAGTGGACATAGGGCCTGAAAAGATGACCTATTGTTCTACTGCCACTGGCTTTGGGGAGGGGAATGATTAGTAATTTAGGCAGGCTCAAGAAATGCCCCCCAGATTAGAAAGAGGTACAAATGCAGCCCTCTGGGGAAATAGCCCAGGAGCCAAAAAAAAAAAAAAAAAAATAAGGCCAAGGGCACATGATTGGACTGCCGCTGTCTGGAGGGCCATAACTTACAGAAGGTGCACACACTCCCTAGGGCCTCTCTTGCCCTGGAGAATTTGGCCTTGGGGCCACAGACCTTTTATTTCTAATCTCAATGGGGAGGAGGGACTTGATCCCAAGTGGGTCAGGCCAGGCCTGGGTCCTCATGCTCCCCTATCTTGTCCTAGCCCAGGCCTCCATGAAGGAGAACCTGGTGGCATTACCCCAGATCTCTCCAGAGATAAGCCTCCTGGCCCTACCCTGTCTCCATTCCCAGCCTACCAAAGAATATTCATCCCCTCCTATCCCTTACCCTGTGGCTTACTTTCCCACTGTGGGAGAGCAGACTACTCTTCACCTTTAAAAAGGTCACCCCTTGCCCTTGCTGGACAAGGTCCAGAAACTGGCAAGAGGACCCTTAGAAATAATGTGTGCTGACCCTTGGCTAAGAGACTTGTTTAGTCAAGGCAAGGGGCTGAGTAAGAGAAGAGGCAATGAGAGCCCCTTGGGGGCCCTTTGCTTTCTACTGACCTGCTGGGAGGAGAAGGCCACATTGCCTGGGCATCTAAAAGCCAATCAAAACTGACAAGAGCAGGAACCAGACACGTGTGGGAAAGGCCAGAGGCTTTCAGAAGCAGAAATGATGAGTGAGGGAGGGGCAGGCCTGGAGTAGTATCCCAGTGAAACAGAAGGGGAGGGGGTCGGGATCTGGGCCCGGTCAGCCTAAAGGATGAAAGGGAGACCTCCCCTGTAGAAAAGCCACGGCTGAGTTCCAAATCATCTTCATGAGCCTAGGGAACCCTTCCCTGCCAGTTTACTCATGTCTCATAGCCTGCCTCCAACCCCTGTTTGGCCCTCAGCACTTTGGGCCTGGCCACATATCCCATCCCTAGAGTGTTCTTTTCATCTGGGGAGGGGAAGAGGTGCTGCCTCCCTTTCAGAAGAGCTCATGTGTAAGTGAAAGGCAGTGCTTGGGCTCCAGAGAGACCCCATGCACTGCCTTCTAACTCCTGCATCCTCAGGAGGGGAAAACGGACTGGGCAGCAAAGGGGGACCATATGTCCCTGGGAATGGACCCTTGGAGACTCTCATCCTCTCTTCACCCTCACCAAGTGCCCAGGAGACCCCTGGCTCAGAATAGCCCAAGGCCTTGCCCAGCGGCAGAGGAAAGGTGCACCACACTCCACCTCGGAGTCATTTGACTGTCCACACCGCCCCCTGATCTTCCACCACCTCTCCGGCTGCCCCTGCCCACCATCAACAGGCAGCAGAGCTGGGCAGCTTTCTTATGCCATTTTCTACACTGTGCTTCATGAGTAGGACTTTCTTGCACTAGTTCCTATGACTGAGTCTCCAAGCTGGTTTCCTAGTAATCCCCCATCCCTTCCTCCCCTCCCTGGCTATGGTTCAGTTGTCTGTACCCTCCCTCTTAACCTGCCTCTGTGTTTCAGTGAGAGTGTCTGTATGTGTACTGCTTTCTGTTGCATTGCATTGTGGGGCAGAGGCCTCTCTGCTCTTGTTTAACCCCATAAAGAAATAAATGGTAAGACTTGATGATAATCCTCCCTTCATGGTGTTGCTTTATGGAGTCCACTTTGTTGCCCTAGGAAACACTCAAGGATCTGTGGAGGGCATGTGGCCAGAGAATGCTGACCCTGTGCCTGGCCTCCTGCCACCTCAAATCTTGGAATAAAGAGTAAATTTTGTAGTAGACTATTCTATACGAGTAATTACAAAGTCGACAAAGTCTGGGGTCAGATAGATAACTAAGAGGTGGGAAGGCCCAGGTGAACTGCAGGGCATGTGTAGTGAGGGAAGCTCAAGCCCAAGGTTGTACTGAGGGATGTGGGCCGTTTTGCCAGGACTATGGATTTTGACACAAAATCCCCTAACTCCTAAATGAAGGCTCAAGTCTATAAGGCAACCAAACAGCCTACCTACCTAACTCCATGCTGGTCACCACTGCAGGAGAAGGAAGGTTTGGGAGGAACTGCTAGAGGGCAGTGGACAGGACCTGCACCATTGTGCCTCTCTTGCCCTAAGAGGGAAGGGGGGAGCACGCTAAGGCTAAGCTACTGGATTCCTTTGTCAAGAGAACCCAAGCCCCTTTAACTCCCTCCAAAGTAGCATAGCCATGGATGTTAGGATATGGTCACTGGAGCCAGACTGGCTCTACAGTCGAGTCGCCACTTTATTGTGAGATGAGATGATGTACATGAGCACTTGGCACAACAGCTGACACAAAGAAGCCACTCAAATGCCAGTAATTATTGTCATCAGTCGTCATTCAGTCTTTTTCTTTTCATTCCCAATCCATACTGTCACCAATTTCTGTAATTCTTCCTCTATACTATGTGTAAAGTCCCTCCACTCCTTTCCACCATGATTTCCACTTAAGCCACTTCGAGCCCTCAGTTCCTTTGCCTGGACTATGACGAAAGCCTAACCACTGCCCACCTAATCTGTCCAGTTACTCTGGCTCCAGTCATCAATCTCCTACACTGGAGGCACTAGATGAAAGAACTACCACCCTGGTTAAGTTTCCCAAAGGACATCGCCAATCTTCCTAAAGCTAGTACATTATGTACCTCAAAAATATCACACACACACACACACACACACACACACACACACACACACACACACACACACACTGTAAAATCAACTGGAAAGTTCTGAGCATTATATGCAAGCCTCTTTGTTTTCTAGTCTTATCCTACCAGTCTGACCTTCACTGGAGTGCTCGTGCATTCAGACCTCGTTCTTTCCCCGGCTGACAATTCCCTCCCTGAATGAACTCTGCCCTTTCTCATCTCCTGCCCTTTGCTTATATCAGTTTCTTCTGCCTGAAATGCCCTCTCTTTGTCTCTATCCATCACTGGCTTCCCTAGACTTCAAAAATCAGCTCAAATACCACCTCTGCTATGAAAACACTTCCACATAAGCCTCCATATCTCTCAAGTGAGAAATAATCTTTCTCCTGTGTACTTTGATAATACTTTGTGCCTTAGTAATGGTAATTATCATATCCTGCCTGCATTCAATTCATTCATTTAAAATATATCTAGTGAGCAATTATAGAATGTCAAGCACGGTGTTGAGTGTTGGCAGTACAGAAGGACAGATAGAGAACACATCCACAAGACAACATGACCTCAGGCATTAGATGACCATAATATTCTTAACAGTGTTGTGGTTTCACACACGTCCATGAGGCGCAAGCTAATCTCTCTTGGCCTTGGGCATAAAATAGAGAGGAGAAAGGTCTCTATAAGCTTTTATGCACAAAAGCAGAGGGGAGATAATTACCCAGAGAGTATAGGGCATGTCAGCTGTGCCATGCAGATAGCTCTACAACCCTTGGACTCTGCAGCTACCTCTCTGAACTGCCCCCTCTAGCCAGGCCCAGGTCCTGGCACTCTCCCTCAGGTCAGTCTAACTGCAGACAGTCTCGGGCTCTTCCAGCCCAGCATGAAGTGGGAGGGAGAGAGGATTTCAGTGGCTCCTGGCCCTGTTCACGCATCATAATCACATGGAGAGAATTAGCTCAGGCCCCACCAGCAAAGTCTAATTAGTATGGGGTTAGGGGCCCAGCTTCAGTATTGTTTAACAAACTCCACGAGTGGTTCTAATGTGCAGCCGGGCTTGGCAATCACTGGGTGAAAAGAAGGCTACAGCTCCATGAAGTCCTTGTTATTTCAGAATAAGTGTTGCTAGAGAAAGGCCACTTAGAATGAAGCCACTTGAAATGGGGACCAACATTTCATACAGTAGAGAAGGAAAGGGGGGAAAGGACTTGATTGGGACTTTATCTTGAGAAAGAAAATTGGAAATGTGGAAAATATTTTAGTTTCTATTTAAATTGTGCAAATAATTGCAAATGTGTGCTAATTCTTAGATTGAGCAAAGAATGAATCAAACAGCACAGGATAATGTAATTTTCCTGACCAAAGCACTTGAGAGCAGAATGTTGACTTTTGCAGCATAGTCATAAGCAGAGTTTTGTTTTGTTTTTCCAAAATTAGAGAGCTTCTTCAATTATCCCAAGGACCTCTTGTAATCCTTTGAGAGTTGAATCATTCTCTTGGAAGCCTTGATCCTGTCATTACCCAGGTCAATTTTCCAGTGGCAACTGGTCTGTCTCTGCCAAATCCCCATTTATCAAGGACTTTATGTGACATTAGAGATGGTCTCCAACACCACTTTCATTGACTTCATAGCCTTTCAGTTTCACCCTGAGATTTACGTTCATTGTATAATACTCCTAATTGAGAGACTAAAAATGACTTTAGCAAAATGGGTGTGGATAAACAGATTTGGGGTAAGTGGAGGAGGGGCTTGTGTGGGACTCAAAATTATGAACATTTTATGCTGCAACAACCCTGCCTTTTTATTCAACTTCATAAAGTCTCTTTTCCTTTTGGAGTTAGGTCTCTAAAATGAAGGGATTTGGTTGGAGATGAAATAATTCAAATGAAGTAATATATACATAGGCAATAGTCCTAGCTGCTAGCATAGAAGAGCAACTCCATGACTCCTGCTTTTCCTTCCCTCCCAAACATTTTTTAGGTTCTTTCAGGAGACACTCCGGGATTAAGAAAGGATGAGATAGAGGCCCATCAGAACAACTAGAAGGAAATCTCAGAATTTCTGCCCCCATGGAAAGATTGTGAGAGCTGTGGTGGGGGAGATTATCAGAGGCATGGCACCCCTCAGTAACAACACACTTGGGTCAGGCGAACCCGGCTGAATACTAGGCTATGCATGGTCCCCTACCACAAAGACTGATCCAGACGGCCCACGGAGGAGGATATCCAGCTGACTGGGGATGGGGAGGGGGGGGGCAATGAGGAATTGGGGATAACAACTCATTGTTGGCCCACTAAACAATGTAACTCATTATGGACAATAAAAAAAAAAGAATTTCTGCCCCCAGCTCAAGGTTTTGACCAACTGCCATTACCTTCTATCACACTCACTGTGGGTCACAAGCTCTGGAGCCTATCTACCTTGGGGTATAGGGTGGTTATCAAAAGGTCATTCTGTCATGGAATCTGTCCTCAAGGCCTCATGTGGGGCTGGCTTGGGAGAAAACTGAACAAAAATCACTCAAAATGCCTGCAGAATTTGAGAGTGTCTCTTACCTCCGTTATGCCACCTAGTTCAGGCTACCAGTGACTCTTGGACCAAAGCAAACCCCCTCTCTGATCTTTCTGCTTCTGATGTTGCACCTTGCCTAGAGGAGTCTTTTAAAGCTGCAAACCGGATCATGTATTTCCCTGCTCACATCACTCCACAATCTCACCTAGTGAACTGAATGAAGTCTGAGCACCTCGCCATGGCCCACAGGGCCGCCTGTTGCAGCATGCCTTCTTTGGCCTCACCTCCAGCCACCCTGCCTAACGTCTTTTCCTCTGCCATGTTGAACATGTGCATGCAGTTCCTTGGCCCCAAATGTCCTTCCTACGGATTTTTTTCCAGTCTGATTCTTTGCCATCAGGCCTCAGCTCCCCTGTCACTTTTGGCCACTCTTGCCTACTCTAGGTATAGTGGTGGCCTTCTTGCCTTAGATTCTCTAGCACACCACTCTGCCTTCGAAACCATGTAGACTAGAGCTTGCAACTATTTGAAATGAATGGTTTACTTACTTCCTGTCTCCCTTTGTTTGAATGTAAGCTCTAAGCAGACAAGGACCTTTTCTGTGTCACTATTTCGGTAGTATTTTGCTCTACATTCACAGAGTGAATGACTATGAAGGTTGTGTGTAGTTCATTTGGCCAAAAGAGAATGTACAGAGTAAAAGATAAAAGCTTTTATTCTGGAAGATTGCCTGAGATCAAAGCATCGATGGTCTTAAAGGTTAGGCCACTAAATTTGGGTTTTATGATGTGATTCAATGAGAGACATAGAAGAATTGTTGGGTTTGAGAGGAATAGTACTAGGTGACCTTGAGTAAAAACATCTAGCGTGCCAGCCACTATATCTTCCCCAATTTCACATTCGCTTTCCTCCAGACCCTCCCCCTAGGCTCTGTTCCAACCAGATCTCTGCTCCTCTGGGGCAAGGGAACAGCCCTTGACTGTCGTTCCCTGACACCAGCCGCTTGGTGGCGCTGTGGCTCCTCCTACCCCGGCTTGAGGCGGAGGTTCTAATGCTGAGCCCGGTCTGGCACAGAGGTCCGCGACCGCTTGCGAGTTGGCTTTCCTTCGTTGGCCTCTTTCTCGCACTTCACACGCTTCCCTCAAGGCCAGGCACTTTCCCGCCTCCATCTGCATCCTGGGCTCCAGCGCCTGCTCTTCTCCGCCTCTGGCCATCTGGGCCCCGGGGTGCCAGAGGCGGCGGCCTGGGCGGCGGGTGGAGAGCTCCCCAGCCCCGCAGCTCTGGCCTCGGGCAGGCTGGTCCTATCCAGCCACAATGGAACTGAAAGGCGAGTGCGGGCTGCAGACGCAGCCTTTTAGTGTGGGACATCCAGAGCCATCAAGGGGCTAATCGTCACTTAAGCTAATAGCCTGTCTTTCCCCCTGGCTACAGGGCAAGACACCAGTCAGTTCATTTGCCACCTGCCACCTGCCACCTTCCCACCTTATGAGCTAGAAAGTGCCTCTCTGGAGCTTCTCCCTCTCTTTCTCCTCTCCCTCTCACTCCTCCCTCTGCTCCTATTGCTGCTATCGTCTTCCCAGATCCTCATCGCTTCCCAACCTGCCTCCAACCTCCTGCCCTTGCAGCCCAGATGCCCTGGCACAGGACCAGGAGTCTTCTGGCGTATTAGCTAGGCTTCCTTCCTCTGTAATGGCTCTCACTGTTTGGAAAAAACAAAAGCTGGCTTCCAAAACCCTCCACACTCTGACCACTCCATTTTGGCCAGCTAGCTTCAACTCACATCTACACTCAAAGGCCTACTCTTGGTGGGCCACCCTGAGGAGAAGAACTGAAACAGTGGAAGACTCAATGGAATTCTGTGAACAGTTTCTAGAGACATCTATTTGAATGGTCTTCATTCACAAACACATTGTCACAAGACTGAAGAAATGCAGAGAACATGTGTCTGCCTTCCCTGAAGCACATCAACAGTTTCTCCTTTGCCTCTTTCTTCCTCTCCCCAGCCTCCTGAATCACTCCCCAGCGTCACTGTGAACTTTTCCCTCTAACTTGTTCCCCTCCTGCCCTTCCTGTGGTCCAAGAGGCCTATTCTCAGCAAGAACACACCATCCTGTCACAAAGTGGTTAAAGACATGCATGACCAGGTTTCTCCACAATGCTGAGCCTTATTTTGAGTAGTTGGGTTGATTTCTGGTTTTGTTTTTCCTTGAGGAGCCCAATATTTACAGATTCTATGACAACTGGTAGATCTTCAGGAGAAAAAGTGTGTGTGTGTGTGTGTGTGTGTGTGTGTGTGTGTGTGTGTGTGTGTCGCCTTGTTGAATCCTGCACATAAACCTGTTAATTACATTAATATGGAGAAACATAAAATTGACAAAGCGAGATTTATTGACAAGCATCCTGCAAATTTCAAGACACCCCAGGCCCTTGCTCACAGTCAGTTTCCAGGGGCAGATATAGTCCCTCATGGCCATAGAAGTGGCTGGGAGTTTGAAAGAACTTGGAATCAAGGACAGAGCCCTGAGGAGGATGTGATGACAGGGAAAGATAGTTCATTGTCCCTGGCTCCATTTCAGAGTAGCTTTCCCTGGGAAATGATAGTTTCCTATCCCCGAATAAGCCCAACTTCTAACAAAATTCTCTTCTATTTATACTGCCCATGTACACATAGTGTCCTTTGATCTTCACAATAACCCTGTGCAGTAGAGACTGCTACTTTGGGTTTCCAGGTTTTAAAACAAATATGACAGTGATAGGAGCCCAAAAGATCCACCCACACTCCAAACAAACAAACAAACCATGGAGCAGAACTAGTGAGGCATGTGGCTGCATATCTATAATCCCAGGAGGCAGGAGAATCCCTGCAAGCTCAGGGTCAGCCGGGGTTACATAGAGAGTTCCAAATCAAACTGGGCTATGTGAAAAGACCCTCTCTCCAACAGCCAAGGGATGGATACATAGCTCAATGGTAGGGCATTTGCCTTGCCCTGGGTTCCATCCCTAGCGTATAGCCAAAAGAGAGAATACAAAACGTCAGAACTAAGAATTTCAACTCTGAAGATCAGTAATAGTACCTTTCTATCTCCAGTTTTGTGACCTTTGAGGACCCCAGGCTAGGCCACCTGACCAGCTTTGTACTATTCCCTTGTTTTCAAGAACTATTGAAACAACAGGCAGTATGACTAGGCCAGGGCAGGAATGCTGGCAAGGACACTGCATCAATATTGAGGTTCATTGAATCATCAGAGTAACAGTCAGCTTCCCTTCAAGCCAAATCCCTTCAGCCAAATCCCTTCAAGCAGAGTTCTCCACAGGAGGCTTTTGGGGTCATTTAGTTTGGCTTGGTAGTGTTGATCTCTATAGTGCCTAAATCATGGGTTTCTCCAGAAAATGGTGCTATAGTATACAAATTAAGAGCATAGCCTCAGTACCCACCTTGCAAGCATGAGGACCTGAGTCCAATTCCCAGTACCCATGTGAAAAAGTCAGATGTGGTGACAAATGCCTACAATCCCAGAGTTAGGGAGGTAGAGCCAGGTGGATCCCTGAGGCTCACTGCTCAGCCAGTCTAGCCTACTTGATGAGTTCCAGGCCAATGAGAGATCCTGTCCCCAAAGAGGTAGGTGGCATTTCTGAGGATGATGTCTAAGGTTGGCTCGTGAAGCACTCACCCAGGTGCACACGCGCATGCACATGCAGGACATTGGTGAGGGCTGCATCCTGACTCTGCTCTTTGATCTGTAGAATGCTGGGGAGGTCAAACTCTGTGTTCCTGTGGGCCATCTGTAGTATGGAGGTAAACACTAGCATGCTACCTCACTGGGTTACAATGGATAGTATAGTTCAGGCTCTTAGAACAGGGTCTGTGTTTATGCATTTTCTATTATGATTGCTTTATATAAGCTGAGGGAATTCATATGAAACCCAAACACCAGGCTTCTTCATAAATAACTGGCAGTGCTGTCACCTGTAAGTGAATATGCCCTCCATGTCAGTCCCACTCCTACACCTTCCCCTTTGGCTCATTTGTCATTTATCATCTTATATGCAGTTAGCATCATGACTTTCATTATCTGCCTGCCCTCTAAAGCTAGTGTGACATCTCTAGCCACTACTTCAGTGGTTCCAGGGGCAAAGAATGTCATCAAACAAGATTATTAGCCATAATAATCATAGACATCTCAGGAGATCCTTACAAGGCCAGTCAGAGCTTTTGCCTGCCTTTACCTTAATGTTCCAGAATAGCTTTTTGTCTCACCAGCATGAAGTTCTTGAAAGCATCAAAAGTGGTGAAAGGTAGCGGGGTACGGTGGTGCACACCTTTAATCCCAGCACTCGGGAGGCAGAAGTACGAGGATCACTGTGAGTCCGAGGCTAGCCTGGAACTACAGAGTGAGTTCTAGGTCAGCCTGGGCTAGAGCGAGACCCTACCTCGAAAACAATAACAACAAAAATGGTGAAAGGAGTTAGAATGAGACCATGATTTCTAGAGCATTCTCTCTTGTCACCTCATAGTTGGTTTTAAGATATGACTCAAGGCCTCTGTAGTCCTTTCACATCTCTGTCAAATTATCTATGTACAATAGTTGTAGTATCATGAATGGTAGAAACTATTTGAATGAATTTAAATGTCATCAATTGAAGATTGACTAGATAAATTTTGATTCATATATGAATGGAACATTATGCAGCCACTAAAAAGAGACACTTTTGTCAATTGGAAGGACAGATGAGAATATAATCACACGCATGTATTTGTATGTGTAGATAATGTTTCTGGAAGGATACATAAACATGGTATAGAACTAACATGTCTAGAGAACAATATCAAGAAGCTGGTAGCAGTGGTTGCTTCCGAGGAAAGGAATTGTCTCCTGTGGAGAAAGCTGCTGGGGGAGGAAGAGCCATACTTTTTTATACTATATACCCTCATATTCCTTTTGAATTTTGCACCATGCACCTAATAAAAGAGATACATCATTTTAACAACTGCTCTCCTGTACTCTCCAAGAAGACCCGAAGTCACCTGGCAGTCAAGGAAGGTTGCACAAGAGACAATCTGGGAGCTGTACTCCCAGATCCTTGCTTTGTAAGTCACCTGTACAACTGTTGCCCTGAGCGAGCCCAGTGAAGTGAAATCACAGCTGCTCTCCGGCTTCTTGCCCAGTCACCCTCCTCTCCTCTGCTCAGGTGGCTTTCACTCCACCTTGGCACCTAGAAGTGATGCCTTCTGGAGACTGTGCTGAAGGGAAAGGGGGTGTGGCAGGAGGAGGGCACCCACAGACCAGGCTTTAAGTCTCTCCCAACAGCTCTTCTTCTAGAGGGATTGCCTCTCCTGAGCATGGTCCTCCTTCACCTGCTCATAGGTCCCCAGTTCAATCCAAAGCACTTGATCAGAAACTTATTCTGCTAAGCTCCAGGCCAGGCGCAAGCAGCTCCCAAGGCCTTGGAGCCCCCAGAAGAAGACACAGCGCCTGCCATTTCAAGACCCATGGTCTCCATTCTTGAAGAGTCTAAGTTGGAATTCCTTCTGTGGACAGATAACTGAGGTAATGGCTTTTCTCCCAGAGTTCTATGGTGGCCTTGAAGTTCATAGAGCGACTTCAAGAGTTCTGAAAATGGTTTGATCAAAATCGTCTCATAATCCTGTTGACTCACTTTATAGTAAGGTCAATTTGAACTCAATTAACACATTTCTATCAATAAAGCACTTCTTTTGTCTGTCTTGTGTGGTAGGATTCTGTGTAAGATTTCAATTAAAAAAAAGAGAGTTAAACTGCTTCAAAAGTTTCCCTTGTTTGACAGAGGACACAGATCTAGAGAATGGAAATGACTTGTTCAAGGTCACACTGCCTGGTCTGAAGCAGGAACTCCACCTTACATAGTCTTCAGTGTGTTTTAAGAACTGAGTTGCAAGGCTGGAAGGATATTCCAGGATTCTTTGGCAATCAACCATAATGGCATTTTTTTTCCATCATGTGGCCTTCTTTTTTAAAATATTTTTAACGTTTTATTTATTTATTTGTAAATGGAGAGAGAGAGAGAAGAAGAAGAAGAAGAAGAAGAAGAAGAAGAAGAAGAAGAAGAAGAAGAAGAAGAAGAAGAAGAAGAATAGGCACTTCAGGGCCTCTAGCCACTGCAAATGGTGGGTACTGGGGAATTGAACACATGTCCTTAGGCTCTGAGAGGCAAGTGCTTTAACCACTGAGCAATCTCTCCAGCCCTAAAATCTTTTCTGACAATGTTTATACATGTGAATAATGTATTTGGATTCCATTAGCATCCCATTACTACCCCTTTGTCCCCCTTCAGTGAACCCCTTCTTCTAGTTTGGTGTTTTTTCTAATGGAACCTGAGCATTCAGTAGGCCCTGATCTAGTTTGTTGTTGATGATGTTTGTTTGTTTGCTTGTTTTGAGGTAGGGTCTCATCTAGCCCAGGCTGACTTGGAACTCACGGAACTCTCCCAAGGGCTGGGAAAAAAGAAGTGAGCCACCAACCTGGTTTTTCCTCCTTGTGCCTGCTCTATCCTCCCCAACCTCCTGGGATTCCCTGGAGCAGGTCTGGGGCCAGGGAAACCAAAACTGCCTACTGGCCCCCAGCGCCTGGGTCGGAGCTCCAAGCCTCTTGGCCTCACATCCCTTGTCCTTCCTGGGTGTTGGCCCCTTTAACACTGCTTACCTGGCAGGAGTCCCGGCAGGCCCTCCCCCTCCTGGCTGACTGAGACCTCCGGTCTTTTATCTTGCCCCAGAAGCCAAGCCCTCTGGTCCCTTAATTGTTCACGTTGCTCTTTTCTGAACTCACTCCAATCGCGCTCCATAAATTGTAGATAATTGGACTGTCTCGCTCACATTACAAGCCCCTGGGGCAGTGTCTTCTGGGTCTGGTACAGCCCTGCCCACAAAGGGAGGGGAGGGGGAGGGGCTCAGCGGAGGCCGTCAGGCCAGCAGATCCCTGGGGAGAAGACCTGGGGGCTCAGGACCCACAGTCCTCGCTCCACGGTTGCAGCCTGGACCTGCTTCCTGGTTCTCACTGGTCAGTAGCTGTGTGAGGGACCCACCCCTTTCCATAGACCATGCTGGCAGCAATACACAGTGGTCCTTAAAATACTGTCAAGGTTCTGGGGTTGGATAAAGAGCCATCCTTAGAGGCTCCAATGTCACCAATGAACAGCTTGAGATTTATGGGTGAAAACTCAGAAAGGAGAGAATCTTGGGTAATTTCCACATGTCATCACATCAAAGAAGTGTATGCTGCCACCCATCTTGGGCACAGTCCTGAAAGTTGTCACAGCCATATCTTAGGCAACCAGGAAAGTGTGCTTAGAGCAAAATGGAGGGACAGACTCTGGACTCTGCCTGTTCACCATGCCATGATCTCCCACCACGTTGGCACTCCAATGACCAGGACACCCCTGGGGCAGCTTGCTGGCCATTCTCATTGGATGTGGGAGTTGTTTTGTCTTCACCTCCAGGAAAGTCATGTGTGTACAGGCTTGTCCCTTTCTACTTCCCATTGTGTCAAATGTCCATTCCTGATGGCAGTGGAGCGGTACCCTCAGAGCCAGGCACAGAGCCTGGCACTAAATCAATGGCTGGTAGGTAATTCAATGAGTCACTCACTAAATACAGTGATTGTCTGATTTCTACCATCCTTCCTTCCCTTGTGGGTCTAATATCATGGAATATTCTCACAAGGGAAATGAAAAGAGGCCATACTATCTACCTTCTTGTCTCCAGTTCATGTGCAAATGTTCTCAGAGCAGCAGATTCCTAAGGCTTCCATAAAATGAGGCTGAAAGCAAAGCAGCTGGGCTTAAGTTGAAGGAATGCTCTACCTTTAATCAGAAAACCTATTCTGAGTAGCTCAGATCTAAATGGCAAGGGGAGAAATGAGGCTAGAAATAGGAACAGGCTTGGAATGTCACTCCAGAGAGCATTTGGACACCCATTCATTCATCAGAACTCCATTAAATACCTACTGTGTGTTAGGCACCATTCTGGGGGCTCTCCATCACTCTGGCTGCTGGGTGGAAATCTTACTGAGGAGCCTTACCACAGAGGGGAGACAGATCTGTAAGCAGTGTCAGTCACTATTGTTGAGTTGAATGAAGGCAGCAGCAATGGAGAGAAGTAGAGATTTATTTAGGAAGTAGAAGTGTGTGGAATTGATTAATTGGATGCAAAAGTGAAAGAAGAGAAGCCACTCGCAGATAGTTGAACATCTGTTTCTGTTGTGGATAATGATGTCACCAAGAAAGATAAAGACCACAGGACTCTGATTTTGTTGTTTGATAGAAGATTCTGAAAGACAACCTCCATTTGGAGTACATAAAATTTGAGGAGGTGGAGGAGAAAAGATAGGGGATACATTGTCCCAGAGCTCAGCCAAGAGGCTTGGATTTGACTGAGAATTTTGGTAGCCCTCCACCTGTGGCTGTCTATGGGTAGGCTATTCAGGAGAAAAGACGAGAGCCAAGGCAAAGACTCTCAAATGGTCCAACCTTTAAAAATGCACGGGCTGGAGGAAATAGATAGCTCAGAAGTTGAAGGTGCTTGCTTGAAAAGCTTTCTGGCCTGAATTTCATTTCCCAGTACCCATGTAAAACCAGATACACAAAGTATATCAGTGTTTCAAGAGGCAAGAGGCCTTGGCGTGCCCATTCCCTTCCCACTCTCTCTTTCTCCTTGCAATAAATACATTAAAATATTTTAATGCATATATATGATATAGCAATGAAGACTTAGAAGCAGCAGTCAGCGAGGGAGATAGGAAGTTAACCACGGTACAGGAGACTCATTAAAGACATGGTAGAGTTTAAAAGAAGAAGTGGGCTAGAGAGATGGGCACTTGCTTGCAAAGTCTGACTGTATGGGTTCAATTCCCCAGCATCCACATGCATGCATGCATCTGGAGTTCATTTGCAAAGGGAAGAGGCCCTGGTGTGCCAATTCTCTCTTTCTCTTTCTATCTCTCTCATTACAAATAAATAAATTAATTAAAAAGAAAGAAATGTATTGCATAAATGCTGTAGAGAAGAGTTGGAATTAAAAACATCTAGAATGTCTGTATGATTCTGCCCTGCAGTTAGTGGAATGGTTGGAGCCTGACACAATGGTGGGTTTAGGAGTAACTGGAAGGTAAGGAAATGGAGACATTGAATTAGACCACTCTTCCAAGAAGCTTAGCCGGGATCCAACAAGTCAAGATGGTAACTGAAGGGGAATACAAGCCCAGTAGAGGATTTTAGAAGCTAGTAGAGGTCTGAAGAGTGTGTGCTCTCAGTTTTCATGGGAAGTAGCTAACAGAAGTTGAAGATTCAATGACAACAAACACATGTTGATAAGATATAGGATACAGAAACAATAATTAGCCATGTGCAGGAAAATAGCAAAAGGCTAAAAAGAGAAGCAAATAAGCTTTCAGTGGTAGAAAGGGAGTTCCTGACCCATGGCTTCTATTTATGAAGGGGCCAGGGTTTGGAAGAGTGGGTAAGAGACATGGACAGGGGTACATAGGAATCAAAGGCTCAACTGTGTCCATGGACTAAAATTTTAAATCATAAATTTGTAGCAGTGCCCACATGAATGACATCCATCTTTGCGCCAGAAGTTCTGGCAACAGAGCAGGGGTAGATTTTCCTGTTAGTTGAAGGTTTGGGATTTGTAGGGAAAGAACAGCAAATGAGCTGCAGACCACAGCTGGTGAAGTTCCTGCTGAGAGTGATCAGTCATGGGAGCCAGGGTAGCTAGGGAAAGGAGCAAGGATGGGAATGCTCATAACATAGGAGCAAATGCGTGATGAAAGCTTTCACGTTCGAATGAGATGGAAGAGGGATGAGAGGAGGGAGGCAGGAAGCCTGAAAGATTGTAGTGAGATTCTTGGGACATGGGAATTCCAAGGCAGTGAGAAGCCGGTCATTTGGATGGACAATCCTAAATTGGCTGTGTGACCTTAGTAGTAGTCCTCCAGCTGGCTTTCGGTGGAGGGAGCAGTGGAAATGTTTACAAAGCTTCATTGCAATCCTGGCACACTACCATCACTTGTGATGCTCACATCATAGTCCTGAAGACTCAAGTTCAACTGGTTTGAGCTGCTTCTAGATGACAGTACTTCTTCAAAACCTTTTCCAAGTTATTGCAAGTTGAGAAGAACTAAGCAGAAATCAGCCAATGTCACAAAGGAATTAGAATTGAGAGAGACATAGAAACAAGGGGAGGGGCGATGCAGAGAATATAGACAACAGTGTTAGAAGACAGGGGTGGACAAGGGATGATGACCACAGATAGAACGCATAAGGGAGGAGGAAGAGACTTCATAGCAGCAGAGATCAGCCGGGTGGAAGCAGGCACAGGGGTTGGGGATTCAGGTGATACAGTCTCTATGTGGAAGTCATGTACTGCTAAGGTGGGGAGAAGCTTTCTATGCCAATAAGAGCCTGATTTCAGCAGTTAATGCACAGGTTAGAACATGAACTCTAAAAAGATGGGTTTTTAAAAGTATTTTTTTATTTATGCCATGGGTCGTGGTGGAGCATGCCTTTAATCCCAGTATTTGGGAGGCAGAGGTAGGAAGATGGCCAGGAGTTTGAAGCCAGCCCGAGACTATAGAGTGAGTTTCATTCAGGTCAGCTTCAGCGCTAGAATGAGACTCTACCTCAAAAAACCAAATACATACATTTTTTATTTATATATTTTCAAGCTGAGAGACAGAATCAGAGAGAGAGAGAGAGAGAGAGAATGGGCACGCCAGGACCTCCAGTCACTGCAAATGAACTCCAGACATATGTGCCACCTTGTGCATCTGGCTTTATGTGGGTACTGGGAAATCAAACGTAGGCCATTAGGCTTTGCAAGCAAGCACCTTAACCGTGAGCCATCTCTCCTTCCACCTAAGAAAATTTTTTTGAGTGAAAGGAAGTTTGTTTGACCTTAAAGTGGCATTTCCACAGCATACACTGGAACCAGGCTGCCAAACTGCTGTGCCTTAGGGAAACCATTCTTATCGTGAATGACAGGGCTTGTGAGGAGAAATGCCTGAGGAGAATGATGGGGGAGAGAGCAGGAGAACATTTGTGATCACACAGGACTCCTGTGCTTCTCACTTTTCTCACTTCAGGATTTTCCCACAAACAAACAGACCTGGGGGCTCGTTCATTTCCAGTGGGCCTCTTTAAATGGCTTTTCCCTTACATCTTTCAATTTTTCTTAACTTCCTCAGCCACTTACTTGATACAATTATTCAGTGGAGCCTGGCTTGATTTCAGCATGTTGCCTTGCACTTATGAGTCAGATAATCAGGGCTGAGGATGTGGCTCACCAATAGAGCACTTACCTAGCATGTATGAGGCTCTGGTTTCCACCCCTAATAATGCAAAACAAAAAGTCAGAGAATGAGCACAGGCATTCCGTGGGCCTGCTCTGCTAGTGGCAGATTCAGAGAAACTGTTGTCTTTGGATACAGGCCATTAGGTATTCACTTCCACATGCTTGATTCTTTCAGGCAGAAGAGATGCTGTAGAAGTCTCAGGACAAAGTTCAGAGGAACCGGAGACAGCTCCTAACTAAAAGAAGTCATCACTAAAGGAAGTCTCACCTTCTGGGCTGCAATACTGCTTATTTGCTAATGTCGATGACAGAACATTGATTTGGGTGAAAGTCAAAAAATACATTGCAAGAGAATCCAGTGTCAGTGGGACCTCTGCTGCTCTGAGTTAGCCAATCCAAGCTCTATTTTTCTCTCCTTCCTTCCTTCCTTCCTTCCTTCCTTCCTTCCTTCCTTCCTTCCTTCCTTCCTTCCTTTCTTTCTTCCTTCCTTTTTCTTTCTTCTTTTTCTTTCTTTCTCTTCTGAAGAAAGAGTCAGGCTGCAGAGATTGCTCAGTGGTTAAAGGTGCTTGCTTATAAAGCCTGATAGCCAGGGTTTGATTTCCTAGTAGAGCCAG
>PVHP010030414.1:0-21601 GCA_004024765.1 Zapus hudsonius | reverse complement strand
CATGTGACTAGATGCTTCAGCTCTTCATGACTTCACCCACTATGATGGACTGTGCTCTCAAACTGTGAGCCAACATGAACTCTTTCTTACTTCAGTTCTTGTTGCCAGGTATTTTGTCACAGTCATGAGAAAAGTAACCCATCAACTTTGACATTAAATAGAAGGTTGGGAGTGAAAGGGAACATGTCTAGAAATGTGTGCTCAGGATAAATTTGGTAGAAAACAATAAGTCCCTTTGCTATTTGACTGTGTATCTGATCTTTGTCAGGTCCTGTGCTGGTGATGAAAGAAAGCAGACTTGACAGGAGGACCAGCCATTCCTGGTTTCCCAGAATTGACCTGTTTCATATTAAAAGCAGGGACGTGCTACCCATCACAGTGCCAGTCACTCTGGACTTGAAAATCTACTCTTAGAGTGCTGAGTGTTTCATGCCTTTGATGGTTTATCTTGCCCAGTCCATTGGATCCAAAGTCATCTTTGGGTATGACTATGAAAATTTTGGTTAAGCACACCTCTGGGTGTGTCTGTAAGGAGGGTGTTTCCAGAGACAAAGAGATCAGAGCTCTAACCTAAAGAATGGCTTAATCCATTGATGGATTCAAAAACTGAATGGGCTGTTGGGAGAACTGTTGAACCTGGAGCCTGGTTGGGGAAAGTGAGTCATTGAAGGGTATATTATTAAAGGGTGTATCTTCCACTGCACCCTTCCTGCCAAGCTACCATGTGGTGAGCCACACTGTGATGCCATATACGCCATCCCATGCTTTTCTGTCTGAGAACAGTTCAGAAAGAAGTCCAGTGACCATAGAGTTGGATCCCCAGAACCCATGTAAAAATAAAGCCAGGCATGATGGTGTCAGGGAGACACAGACAGGAAAACTCCTGGGAATCACTGACCAGCCTGTCTGGTCTAACAGGCAAGCTCCAGGATAAGGAGAGACCTCTGTCCAAAAAGTGATAGATGGCATTCCTCAATATGACTCCCATTGTTTTCCTCCAGCCTTCTCACCTAGCGCACACATGTACATATGCACTTGAACACACCTGTGAACCTGGACACACATGAACATGTACATATACATTCACCTATGCATAAAGTTCCCTGTGTAACTGATGTTTTTAGGTAAAAGCCTGGATTCCAGCAGCCCCAACAGGCTGAACTCCTCACCCATGAAAGTGACAAGTAATGGTGATAAGCACAGAGGAGTTTGAATCAATGTGCTCCAGAAAGAGAACTATATAAAGAGGGCCAGTGACCCCAAGTCTGTCCTTGAGGACTGATGTGAGCTTCAGGTTTAATTGCAAATGGACGGAGAATTGGGCAAAGAGCCAGGAGATCTGGTTAGTCAAGTCATCTTGGTCTAGGTGGTCTCATTGGTCATTGTCTCAGCTCTGCTTCTGCAGGGTGGTCCTTATCTCGCTGTGCTCCAGGGTGCAGCGTATGGGGGGGGGGTTTCTGTCCTGCGAATCGCTGCTATTCTTAGCATCTGAGTTGATGCCAGGTTTAGGACAGTATCTTATCTGTGTCTCATCCTTGCGGGGGGATGCCACGAATGGTTAGGCAGACAGACACTCCTAAGTGATTGACACACCTATGCAGAGTCAGACAGGAATCAGCCAACACAGAGGAGACAGACACAGAACGAAGCAGAGATGCCAGGCCTCGTCCTGCTCTGGGTCACCTGTCAGCAGTCCATGCCCTTTAGAAAAAGCAGTTTCAAAATGCCTATTTGCATGATGGGGCAGGCTTGAGACAGGGAATGCGGGGGCAGTGGGTTGAAGTTGCCTTTGTTCAGTGGCCTCCCAACAGATGCTTCGTAGAGGGTTAAGGACATGTGGTGAGGGTCATAATTCTCCTCCCATCCATTTCCTCCAGGCACAACATCTGCCCCTCCGGCACACTCACAGGAGATGTGCTTGGTATTTGATCAATCTCTCCTGTGCGTATCTTCAAATTTGGAGATAGGAGCCTTATCAAGGTTGCTTCTGTTATGTGCCACTCAAGGGCTAGTCCATGCTAATCACTTTGACATTTCGTATTCTCTCTGTGTGAGAGGAATGCTTTATGCCGCCTTGATGGGGACATGTGTTTGTAATGAGAAAACTAGTGGAAACAAGTGCTTTGAATACAGAACACCTACCAACTTCTGTAGCTCTGTGATTCCCCTGAAGTTGCTCTCTTCCCTTTCAGAGCCCAGAGTTTTGATGCACAATTACTTCTGCTAGTGATTTCTATCTGGTCAAGACTTTACTTTTAAATCCATCAAAGGGAAGAAATGACATTTTGCAGTGGTACATGGGGAAAAATTGAGTCTCTTGGTCTGCCTAGAGGTCTCCTACCCTTCTTGCACTCTGTGCCTTCCACAAAAGATCTTCTCATCAGAATTTCAGGGGGCAAAAATGACTTTTCGTTCTTATTCCCATTTCCTGACATTCTTACTCAAAAGTTATTATTAGTGGAGGAAACTCTACCTCTTATGTAATCTGTATCTTTCCCTGTCTTGGTGGCATTTCATTATCATTTAAAGACACCACCCACAGCTCTTCCTAAAATCTTTTGAATAGAGGGTCATTAGTAGACATTTCCCACTAAATTATGTTCAGCAGGTGTCAAGGTAAGATGGCCTCCAGTGAGCTATACTCTGAGGCCAAGTGGGAATTTGAAATAATGATTTGATAATTCAGGCTCTTGTGATGGTCCCTAAATGAGATGCATGCCCTGTTCTCGCCTCTTCTATCCCGTGTCTCTCTTTGCTAATGTTTTATCATTGCCCATTTCCTCCTCTTTGTCCCCCAAAACACTAGTGTTCCCATGCTGACCATAGAGTGTAGAACTTTTAAAATGAATAAAAATGCCAAGTCTGCCTTCTAAAGAAGGACTCATGTACTTGGGGACTGGCCAGCATGCCCAATCATTTCAGGATCTGAGTTCTTGGTTTGCCAGGCCTGGATTCTCTAAGGAGTTAAGATGGCTCTCAGCCTGGATTTTGTCCTCATTGGTCAGAATCCCTTGAGAATAGAAGAGACTTCTCATGTGGAGAGCTTGAGGTTACGATGACATTGTGGCCATTCCAACTGCCATCTGAGCAACTAATTTCAGCAGAGGATCCTCTCCTGGGTCGCCATGCTCACAGGCATTTATCTGGATGCTGAGGATCAAAACTCAAATCCTCACTCTTGTGTTAGCTCTCTAGCCCTGACCTTAAGTCTTAAGACCCCTATAGTAGAAAGGATCTGTCTCTATCCAGGAGGAAGGTTTGATGCTGAGAGGGAAGGAGGGACTCTTAACAGGAAAGCCTGGGAGGGCCCACTGCCAGTGTTTGATGACACCCCTTTTGGTAATTGTATGCCTACGTGGTTGTCGCTACTTCACTGAACCTGAACATTAAAAGTGGACAGTCTACCCTGGGTCTTTGGGTCTTTAACCTGAAGGCTCCCATAGTATGTAAAAAAAGCACATTCAGAGAAATGTCCCTTGTCTTCTTTCTTGCCCTCCCCCCTTCTTTCTTCTGTAAAGTTCAGGGAGGTAGCTCTTTTTCAGTTCCTCCCCATCTATCTATAATTTGATTCCTGTATTGGGGCAGGTCCAGCCTTTTGACATTACAACATGATGTTGTTATGTACTAATTCACACCGAAAACCTTGCAGTTGAGTTACAGAAGTAATTGTGAAAGAGTCTTGTGATGATTTAAATAAGTTTATGGTTTCTTCTTAAGCCACATTCATAGCTATGACTATGGGGCCTGTGGGCTGTGGGCTGGACATGCCTGCAGAAAGATTAAGTCACAGGGGAACATGTCTATAGTCGATACCATAGCCAGAGCCCAGAGGAACTTTGTCCCAGGCTATTGTCAGTCCTTTGAGGACATTCCTCTCCTCTCTACAATGCCATCATTTTCCCACTTCCCTTCTCTCTATGGAAGAGGACGTGCAAGCCTCCAAGGGATGCCACCTTGTCACAATAAACTCGGGTGCCGTTTCTTCCCCCAATCTGCCTGTTGTCAAGTCTCCCTGTAAACTCAATTACTGAACTTTTCCAGTCAGAAGGAAGAAGGTTCCTTTTGACTCTACAGGTGCAAGTTGTCATTTGATGCATTCTCTCAATGCAATGACAGGCCTTTCTGGAACTTCCTGGATGAGCAGTAAAGTTACTCAGACTTGAAGCTTCCTGGGCACCTCATTCCTGGAAGAGTGGAGTTCTTTGTTGAGAACTGAAGTGTTAGAGCAGACTCATAGCAGTCATTCAGCAATCATAGGCAGGTCTGATTCTTGGCCAACATCAGCCTTATCTTTATTATCTAGATATACTTGTGGAAGGCTGAATAGTATGCTTAGGTCTGGAGATACAGTTGCGTCTCTCCTCTTGTCCACTTAGTGGGGTATTCATTGAAATTGGCCCTAAACACATACCCCAGTAAGTTTATTATAAATGTAACAGGTTCCATATAGATAATGGCTTAGGTAGACATATAGTGATCCTGGGATGTCTAGGAATAAAAGTTTCTTTACATGCAAAAGGCCAGGGCAGGGATGAATGAAGAAAACTGTAACATATCTTAAAAGCAAGGAGAAACAAAATGTCCCTGTACATGAATATTAGATCCCTGTGTTCACAGCCACATCTACACAAGTAGTATCCTACGATGCGTTCACGGTACACAATGTCAATGCTCAGAACCACAGTGGCTTGGCCCTTTCCTCCGACTAAGTAGCTGCTGTTTTTGAGTGAACAAATCACTGTTGAATAAACCAGCATTGCTGAGTTGCTAGGTGGCTCATTTGCTTATGCAACACATATAGAAACTAGACAGAAGGCAAGTTTACCTCCAAACCTATCCCACTTGAGGAATTCCAGGAAGCGGTCAAAACATGCCAGTGGGTGTGACCTGATCGTGATGGAACCTAAGATGGAGATGACCAAGGATCATTTTTAGTGATTCTAATTTGGGAGTGAGGAAAGAGCTGAAAGTGCTCCCAGGGAGGGTGTATCTTCAAGATACAGGTCAGTATAGTTTTCTTTGAACTCTGTGAAAGGCGAGATAACCTGGTGCTGAAATATGGGGCATGCATGGGGTCTCACCGTCTAGTTTCAGATTCCCACTGTCCTTTCTTTAGATGCTGTGCAAACTTGGCTTAATTATTTAACTCCTTCTTGGCTAGCTGAAGGCCACAATGCCAGGTGTTTCTTGGAGTATTAAATGAGATACTTAAGTGAGAAGCGCTTAGTACGAGTACAATCCATGTGTGTAAAGAGCATGTGTGTTCTTTAATCCAGGACAGCCCCTCCCTATTCTTGGCTTGTTTTATATCAATCCTTGGTGCAAGCAAAGGACCATGGAAAATCTGATTTCAATTGGTCACAGAGAAGGGCTATTGTGTAAATATTTTCACAGAATTGAAACACGCCTTCCTAGATGGAAGAGAGAGAGAGAGGTTCCTAAGACCTTAGGAAGCTGAAGATACTAACAAGGCACAGGAAGCTCAGAAAGTCAGAAGATTCACAAAGCCACTCCCTAATGTTATGTGAGTTATGGAAGCCATCAGCAGTGGCGAGAAGTGGGAGGAGTCTTCTTCAGAGCTGCCTGCAAGAGGTACAGGGAGCTGCAAGGTTGCAGCTTGTCTGCAGATTATCACCTATGCTAGAGTGGGGAATCTTGGTGATGCAGCTCCCTTTGACTCACCCATGCTCCCTAAATAAACTTTGGCCTATTTTTTTTTTTTAGGTAACCTGTCACCCCTGCTCCCATAAGCAACCTCAGTGACCTCTTCATGCTGAACTTGGGTAGAATGATTTCTTTGGTCTGTTGCTGGTGTCCTCTCTGAAGCAAGCAAGGCATTTATTCATGTCTCCCCAGGAAAAGTCACACAACAGGGCAAAGGAGGATTTTCTTGTAGTTATAAATCAAACACTTGAAAAGAGCCTCTTATCTTGAGATTTGAGTCCTGATCTTATCAGGATCTTGTAGCGTGTTCAGTGTGGAGTAGAACAGCAGAACCTGTGGATTACTGATCTCTCTCAAATCCATATCTGGAGCAACCTGTGCCTCTCTGAGGTAGAACTGAATGCATCTTACTTGGATCTGAAGTTTAGACAGGCTCAGCCCAGCTAGAAGAAAGCTAGAAAATGCCTTTCAGAAATCAAGGCAGATAATACTTTAGTTATCCTCTGCCTTGCCCATGACTTGGATGTAGATTTCATTTGGCTGATAAGGATGCCGATGTAGTGTTTCCTTCTAGAAGTTTCATCAGGTTAAAGTCACATAATGTCATGTTTACCATCCAACTTTTTAAAAACTTCAACAACCTCCATAGTACACATAATGTACTGTGAACATAATTCCTCCCACTATCCTTTTGTGCCTCCCTCCCCTCTGCCTTCTTCACTGAACCCTTCCATGTTCCCATCCAGTCCCTCTTTTCTTTGGATTTCATTGTTGTCTTTGGCCTTCATATTACACAGGTCTTGTGCAGGTAGCATCAGCCATTGTGAGGTCACGGATGCAACAGCCACTTTGTGTCTGGAAGACAATGTTCCTTTCTTTGGCTCTTACATTATTTCCACCACCTCTAATGCAATGGCCCCTGAACACTGGAGAGTGTGACAGAAATGGCTGTCAATGCTTAGCACTCAACTGGCACTTATCATCATTTTGACCATCACACTTTACCCATGAATTTTAAAAGTCCATATATATATATATATATATGTCAAGATGTAGCAAATTAATTCACTTTGGAAAATTTTAATAAATGTAAAATTTGGTAAAATTGCCCCCAGAGGATTAAAATCAGCAATGAAAAGTTTAACATACTCAAAATCCCTAGAGGAAACTGTCATAGACAGCCACACACCTCTGGGATGAACCTCCAAAATGCAGGCACAGTTTATAAAAGTAAGGGATTTATTGAAGATAGAGATCTATGGGAAGTTCCATAATGTCAAAAGAGACTGCTCCCCTTTCACAGATTCAAGCAGAGAGAGAAATCCATCACCATCACCATCACCATCAACATCAACAAATTCAGAGAGAGATTTCCTTCCCCTTTATATAGCATTAGGGTGGGGTCTTAAAGCCCTTTCCCAGACTTGTTGACTCTCTGAGTCACTGGAATTTTCTTCCTGCACTTCCCTCTAAGGAAGGAATGTTTCTATCCAGCTCCCCTGAGCCATCTTACAGAATTCCTGCCCCTTAATGAGAGGGCTGACTTTCTGTAAACAACCTCAGAGACCCACTCAAGATTACTAAACAGGTCAAGTTGATAACAAAATTTAACCATCACAAGTCCACCCTTTGTCAACTTGGCATCAAACCATATCTCTTTATATTATACTTAATTTCCAAATGTAGATGGTAACAAGATCATAATCCTACTTAGCATGTATAACCAGAAATGTATAATCTCCCCCAAACACATTGCAAGATCCCTAAACTGTGAGTTCTATGAAATCAAAACAAGTTACATGTTTTTGACATATAATGGCACAGAATAAACATTTCCAACTGCAATGAGGCATAGCAAGGAGAGACTGGACCAATGCAAACTCAACAACCATTAGGCAAACATCAAACATCTACAGTTCAAGTCTGATATCACAACCAATGACGGACATTCTCTGGATTTTCTAATTTTACCCATCCAGCTTGGCTGAGTATCTGGGGCAAACTTGCATCTCAAGCCAACAGTGCTCCATGGTAACCCTTGCTATCCCAAACATCTTCAGGTCTCCATTGTAAACCACAGGCCATCTTCCAGTGGTTTCACTTGTCAATCATGGACTTTACAACCTATTCTATGTACTGTATCTCAGAAGCAGCTCTTGGAACCATGTGAACTTCATGACCCACTCCACACATGCGTTTCATGCTTCCAAAAATAATACCAGGTATGCAGGACACAGTCATGTTGTTAATTTAGAGATAAAATAAACTTAGAAGAGCAGGTTCCTTTCTTTCAGCTATCTCTGTCCAAAAGAGTTTGCCAGAGTCTTTCCTTCAGTTCTTCCTGGTCGAAACCCCTCAAGCATCCCTTTCATTGTTTCAATGTAGATCAGCTGGGCTATCTCCTTTAGGATTGCTATAGTGTTGGCAACAGAAGTTTTAGTAACCTAAAGCCAGTTTCTGTGCCAGTTACACATGCTTGAATTTTTCCAACTTTAAATTTTAACCTCTTGGTTCCATATCATTAGCCAAACATATCAGTCCATTATTTAAATTCAACCTGGATCAATCTCTCTGGCTATGGGCAGTAGAATGCATCCACCCCTTATTCCAGTAATGCAGTTCCAATAAAGTTCACTACAGTCTCTCCTTCTTGTTAGAAAGTTCATAAGCAACGTTTCCAAAGGCAATTCTCTCTACACTTAGCATTTTCAATTTCTTACCAGAATAGTCCATAAAACATGGCTTACCACTCTGGAAGGCATCTTCAATTGCAAATACCAAAGCAATGTTCATTCATCCAGCACACAAGTTCCAGAAGACCAAAATCCATATGGTCAGATTCATCTCAGCAATATCGCCCCGCTCCTGGTACCAAATCTGTCATAGTTAGTCACACGCTGCTGGGGTGAACCTCCAAACCAGGCACAGTTATGGAAGAAAAGGATTTATTGAAGCTACAGATCCACAGGAACGTTCCATAATGGCAAAAGAAGTTGGTCTTCTTTCACAGGTCCAAACAGAGAGAGAGAGAGAGAGAGAGAAGCCATCACCAATAACACACACACACACACACACACACACACACACACACACACACACACACACCAGCAAACAGGTGAGAGATTTCCCTCCCTTTAATACAGCCTTAGGGTGAGGTCTTGCAACTCTTCCCTAGACTTGTTGATTCCTTGAGTCTCTGGAATTTCCTTTCTGTACACCCTCCCATGAAGAAATGTTTCTTTCTTGCTCCCCTGTGCCTCCTTACATCCTGCCCCCTACTGCTGCCTTTCTGTAAGCAACCTCAGAGACCCACCCAAGATTACTAAATAGATCAAGTTGACAACAAAACTTAATCATCAGAGAAAACCTTAGGGAAACCACCTCCTCTTGGAATATGTCCTGTTAAGTTGATAAATGCTCTGTGTGGTTTGTTAGGGTGATACTCATGTCCCTCATCCTCCGAGTGCTGGCTGCAGGGGTGCAGGTGGAATCTTGTGGTGAGCACAATTTAATCTCTACAAAATTAGTGTAACCAAACCAGTGAGTTCACATCTTGATGGGTGCAAAGTCAAAATAAGCACAGCCAAGACACAAAGCAGTGGCGAAGGATATATTCCCTGCAGCAAGAAAGGAGAGTATGGGAATCATTTCCAAAGAGTGCTCTCCCACACAAATGAAAGAAGAGGATGTTATTCAGGGGGCTACACACATTCATATTAGGGTGGGCCTGTCTCTAAGCATTCTCATCTTTGAAATACACTGTGAGCATGCTCACTCTGAAAAAGTATAATAGCCACATTTTCACATGTGCTTAGCTCAAAGTCATGGAGTCCATATGTAAAATATTGAAGTGATGGACGGGAATAACAGACATGCTCAGCTTGTACCACAAAATTTTAGCTGAAAAGAAAGAAAGTATATCACATAGGCCCTGCCCATGAGAGTGCCTGCTAGTCCCTAACATAACCTGGAATGGATGAAATTGAAGCAAGAAAAAAAATTCCAAAAAAAAAAGCTGTCAAGTGGAGCTTTGGATAGTGAAGAGTTCCATTATCTTTAAGCATTGTTTCCCAGTATTTATAGAAAAGACTCGGTGATGGGACTCCGAAGCTCTGGAGGTTTGAATGTAAGATGTCCACCATAGCCTTATGCATTTATGATAAATCCTCACACTCCATCCTCAGCTGGTAGAGCCTTGCTGGAGGATATTGTGTCACTGGTGGGATGGGGGTAGGGATGGGGTCAGGTTAGGTTTATTAGTCCAGCCCTACTGGGTGAACACAGTCCAAAACCAGAAGTCTAGAAAGATGCAAGGAAAAGGAAATTTTATTTTCTCGACAAGAATACTTGTCCTTCGTGACATGATGGGGAGCAGTGAGGTGAAGTACTTGAGATGCCATGGTGAATTTATTTGTGTTCCCCATGGAGAAAACAAATGGGAAAAAATGACTCTTACTTTTAATTACCTTAATCTCAAGTATCCTTTTCAAAGTCCTCAAATTTCCCCAAAGTCACGCATTTGTGAAGAGTTATGCAATTGACATTGGATTTAATATTTTTGTGGCATGCAGATGAAACTTAAACAGGGAGTTCATCCTGGACACAGTATTACATACAACACATTCCTCAACTTCTCTGTAAATTCTTGTTTTGCTTTCATTATCCACAGGGACTCTTGAACTGAGATATAACCCTTGTATTTAAAAATGACATCTGGTTATCTATATCTCTACTTAGCTCTTACTTATCAATCCTTTTTAAACCCCATTCCCTGCTCTTAACCACTGTCCTTGTGCATTTAATGGGCACCAAAGCAGTGCTCTTGTATTCTCTTGCTTAACTTTCATTAATGATGCTTGGATGGCATCCATTCATTTTATGAATGAATTAAGTGAAAACCTAAAGAGTTGAGATACTACTGAAAAGCAATGATGAATAGCTGGCAAGTAGCAGCATTGGGATTCTGACCAGGGCTTGGACAACTCAGCCGCCTGTGAGCCTGATGAGCTGTCCTTTCTGCCTCCCTTTTGAGGTGATTGACAGGCACCAGGACCACATGAGGCAATGTATGATGTGAACACCACATGCAGGGTTCTTATGTAGCAACCAAAGCAAAGCTGTGGTATGTCATCTTACCCTTGCACTCCCCCCCTCTCAGTCCTAGCATATGCCAATCATCTGTAAAGCAGGAGTTTTCTGACACAAGGGAAGAACATAATGGAGTCCCCATATGACACCTGAGGAGACAAATTAATCTTTACAAGAGTGAATCCTTTCATATTGTGCATAATAAATGTAAAAATGTATCATCATGTATATGCATATGTATTTGAGGTATAGTCTATGTTTGGTGAGTGTACGTGTAGCATGATGCATATGTGTTTATGTGCATGTATATGTGGTATGTGCACATGTATGTACCTGTATGTGGGGTCAGTGTCATCCTTATGAAAACCTTACAATTTTTTTGAGACAGGGTCTCTCACTAGCCTAGAGCTTTTTATTTAGGATAGACTGACTTGCTAGTGAACTCCAAGGGACCTTCTGTTCCTGAGGACTGGGATGACAGGCACCCACTGCCACAGCCAGCATTTCTATGTGGTATTGGGGATTGAACTCAGGACTTCATGTTTGCATGGAAAGCACTTCACCCATGAAGCTATCACCCTATCCCTGAATGATATGAAACAGTACCACATAGACACTCAGTGAGAGAAAAGATAGTATATCGAGATTTATTAAAATGTACAAAATGCTGAATGCATTGCAAAACTGACCTTGTTTGTTTATAATATACCTCTAAACTATGTATGATTTTCAATGCTTTACAGTTGAGGAGTATAGAGAGATTATGTGACTTGACCAGGTTAACATAATTAAAATTAAGTATTTGAAAATAATATATTAATATTAATTAAAAGCTAAGGCAGGACCAGTTTTGCAATCCATAGCTCTACTGACTCCCAAATCACCCTTTTGGTCCATATAAATTTGTTTTTAAACTCATTAGCCATGAAGAAACATTGGAATGAGGCAGAAGGAATGCAGAGGCATGAGGTGTGATTGATGGTTTACAGACGCTTTGTTTAATAATTATCTGCAATAAAAAGCAAATAGACATCACAAGGCCTGGCATTTCCCTGTTTTATTAATTTTTTTTTGTTTTTTACCCTCCTCTACAATTTTTTATTTTCATTTGTTTCTTACCATTAGCACAATATGGTCCTTTTGCCTTCATCTCTGGGTCCCATGTGCCTGTAAAGGACTAGGCACAAAATAAATGTGATATATATATATATATATATATATATATATATATATATATATATATATATATATATATATATATATATATATATATATATATATATATATATATATATATATATATATATATATATATATGTGTGTGTGTGTGTGTGTGTGTGTGTGTGTGTGTGTATTGGCCGAAGTAATGATTAAAGGAATTTTTGAAAAATAATGAACATCTCATGTTGACATTGAGTGACCATGACAACGACCGAAGTGAATGTTGATTACAGAGAATTGTCATTGGAAAGGTTTCCAAAGACTTTTTTGTTTTGTGGTCAGAGAACAGCAAAGGAGGGTAGTGAGCTGTGAGGAGAGGAAGTGAAGAACGACAAGATAAATAATAATCTCTTTATCCTGTCCTTGATTTGGGTTACCATGTGAAGTCGTTCATTACTTTTGGAAATAATTCATGCAATGCTAAAAGGATATCCTGTACGTTTGGAAACGAGAGGCATTCATCACAGTGAACAGCAGAAACTTTTCAATCCTATCCATTAACTCTCGATGCTGTGAGTTGCTCAGTGCTGCCTGGACCATCTATTTAGTATTTCCAGACAATCACGGTACAGTACAAAGCAATTTGTTTTGATATAATTTCCTTCATGCTCGCAAATACAACATGCATCACAGAAAAAGCCAATCATGAGCTAAAGAGGGAGAGAGATGATTTAAAGTAGGAGAATGGCTCATTTGCTTTGGGGTATGAGAAACAATTATTTCAATAGGCCAGGCTATTGTAGAAAGCCAGGTGAATGAGGATGGTTGTGCTAGCCCACTACTTTGACCAAACCACTTCTTCTTTTTAGAGGATTTCTCACTGAGCCGTGAATGCTCTTAATGTGATGAAGGCTAGAGTTGCCTCCTAAGAACCTTGGAGTCTTATTTGTATTTCTCTCCATTTTTCCCAAAGGTCATCTACCCAAGGAGAGAATGGTGACAGGAACGATATGTAACTTTTGATGCAGATTTTCTCACTTTTGAGTCCTTTGTCTCATGACCATGAAAATTCAGGCACGCAGACAACAAGGAGTGAGTAAAGCAAAGGAGAATGAAATAAAATAAAGTTGAAAAAGTCAGCATCAGGTTGGGATTTCAGCCAGCATCCAAAGAAGAGAGAGAAAGGAGAAAAGGATATGCTTTTTAAATTTTTTTTATTTATTTGAGAGAGAGAGAGAGAGAGAGAGAGAGAGAGAGAGAGAGAGAGAGAGAGAGAGAGAGAATGGGCATACCAGGGCCTCCAGCCACTGCAAATGAACTCCAGACACATGTGCCTTTCTGTGCATCTGGCTTTATATGGGCACTAAGGCGTTGCAGGCAAATGCCTTAATCATTAAGCCATCTCGTCAGGCCAGGATATGCTTTTTGACTTAGAAAAGTAGGCAGTGAAGATGTGTGAGCAACTTCCCAGAGAGTGGGACTTCATTATTTCATGAAGTTGGCTTCCCAGTTACTTTCTCATTGCTAAGAAGCAGTTTATGGTGGGAAGTTTTCTTTGGCTTAAGATCTTGAGGAGGAATTTTCATAGAGGAAGACATGGCTGAGCGAAGGCTAGACATCACATCTTGTCACATCAGCTGGAAGGAAGCAGCAAGAGTGAGCCATCCAATGAACACCCTGTAGAGATGGACTAATAAACGTCAAGGTTTCCCCCAGCTAAGCACTTCCTCAGCAAGATGCATGTCTTAAAGGCTCCACCAGTTGTGGGCTAAGCAGGAGGCTTAACCACAAACAGGTGATGCTCTGAGAGGGGAGGGGCATTACCTGTTCAAACCACCACAAAGGTAACTATCCCTTCCACCTCCTTAGCATGTCTTCAGGTAAGGGTGGCCTCCTGATCAGGTGATTGATAGGCACCATTGGATCAGATCTTAAGGGCAGTACTTTACTCTCCACTCATGGCTTGAAGACTTTGTTGGTCTGAGCAGGAAGAAGTAGTATTTCTCTCAATACATCTAAACAAAAACTTGGATACCTCTACCCTTCCCCCTTTCCTATGGCATTTTACATCCAATGGAGGGACCAGCAGGATGATTCTTTTCTAATGTTTCCAGGGAGATAGGATGTGGGGTCTGTCCTTCATCCTTGCCTGCTAATGTCTGTCTGCCTACAGCATTTTTATCATCCATCATCCCAGGTCAGAATACATTGGGATGAGTGTCACTTTTGAGAACTCGGTCTTCATTCCGATAAGCTGTATGAGTACATTTCATTTATTAATCTATTTATTCATCAGTTTGTTTTTGGAGGGAACTAGCTTTCTCACCTTTCTGAATAACACATTTTTTAATTCCCTTTTGTGTGTTGCTGGCAAATATACCTAGGTATTTATTTGATTTCTGAGATAAGCTGTGAAGGGCTAAAGATCCCTTGGAATCCCTGGAGTTTAGAGCTGGGCAATGGCTTTCGATATGGAATCACCTTCTATGCTCTGCTGACCTGGAGAACTAGGTAATATGGATGCCCAGCCAGTCATGGAAGGAAGGAGCAGCTTAAGGATATCTCCATGGACCGTGTATTAGTGACTTTCTTCTTGCTGTTAACTCCTATTTTGTCAAAAGCAGCTTAAACAAGGAAAGGGTTTATTTTGGTTTCAAGGGGGAGTTTAATAGTGGGGAAGGCATGGTGGCAGGAGTCGGGAGCTGACTTCTCACTTTGTCATCTGGAATCAGAGGATAAATAAGAAGTGGACCTGCACTATAAAATCTCAAGGCCTGCTCCATGTGACTCACTTGTTCTACCAAGTCTCTACCTCCTACAGGTTCTAAAACCTTCCCAAACAACAGTACCAGCTGGGGACCAATTGTTTAAACCCATGAGCCTATGAAGGACATTTACCATCCAGCCAAACCACAAGGATCCCTTCGAATTCCAGAGAGCTCATATCTTATGGTTCTTGTCTCTTTGTAGTGTCCCTCAGATATGTGGGCCTCAAACTCTGTTCTATACCACTTCTGTAAAATTAGCGCAGGGTACTGTTCAGCTTAATCAGTATCAGTGATGATCTGATACCACTGGGAAGGCTCCGTCTCATAAGGCACAGCCTCCATGACACACTCCTGTGCTCTGCTCATTTCCCTAGCATCTATGTACCTGCTTTTTCTTCTCACCATTCATACTAGTCCATTTCTGTTGTTGTAACAAAATAGCAGAGAATTAGACTTACAAGGGAAAGAGGTTAGTGTAGTCTATCAGTTTTGCAGGTTGGATGTCCAAGATCAGGTAGCCACATGTACTTGGCTTTGGGTGAGTCCATTGATGGATGTGTCACAACTTAGTGGAAAAGCTACTAAGCAGCTGTGTATAAAGAGGCCAAGTACGACAGGTAGATCTGGATTATAACAACACATTACTGCACAAATTAACTCACTCAGCAGAATGCACCTGAGGATAAAACTGACTAACTCCCATGTGGTTCTGCTTTTCTCTCTCTCTCTCTCTCTCTCTCTCTCTCTCTCTCTCTCTCTCTCTCTCTCTCTCTCTCATTTGTGTAGGTAGCATAGGTGCAAGAGTGTGAGTGTAGGGGCCAGCAGACAGCCTCAGGTGTCATTCATCAAGTGCCAGCTACATTTTATTGAGTCAGGATCTCTCACTGGCCTGAAATTTATCAACCAACTAGTCTAGACTGGTTGACCATTGAGCCCTATGGATCCTGTCTCTACCTCCACATTGTTGGAACTGCAAGTGTACATGGCCAAGCCTGGCAACTGAACTCAGGTCCTCATGTCTTCCAGGCAAGCACCTGAACCCACTGAGCCATCTCCTCAGCCTGAGGCACTGTTGCTTTCTTTTTTTAACTGAAAAAAAACTTTATTATCAATAAGTTTATACATTATATGAGCAAATCTTGTGAATGTGTCCCCGTTTCCCTTCTCTGTCCTCTACCCACTGGGGTACTTCCTCAGTGTGCATACTAAATCTGTCCATAGGATGAGGGTATGAAATGCACCAGAGGTAGCCAGTTTTTTGTGTTTGTTTTTGTTTTTTTTTTCTTCCCCCTTTGTGTATTATTGCTGAGGGGGCCATGTCTCTGGATATTCTCCCCCACCATGGTTCTTACATTCTATCCACCCCCACTTCCGCTCAGTTCCTGAGTCATAGTGGGCGAGTTTTGAGTCAGCTTTGTTGTTGAGATCTTGAGTGTCTCTGGATCTTTGCCCTGGGTTGTGTTGGGTATTGTTGGTGTCTGTCTCCATTGACCTTTCATGGGTTATCAGACTTCCTGTGGTGATTGCTCTCCTGTTCGTCTCATCACTTTCTCATAGGTTTCCTTTGGGCTCTGTGTGAAGGCTAGAGTCCTTCCACCTCAATGCTGTCACACGGGTGAGTAATCTTCCAGCACATGAACCACCTTTGGGCCACATATCCAAACCACATCCACACTAGAGCACGCTCCTTTTCTAGAACAATGAACTCATACCAGCATTCAAATATCCTCCACACGTCATGGCAAAAATGGTTCAGGTTCTGCCAGCCTCCATCCATCACCATCTCTCCCAGCAGTAGCAGGTTTCTTTTTTTTTTTTTTTTTTTTTTTTGGTTTTTTCGAGGCAGGGTCTCGCTCTAGCCCAGGCTGACCTGGAATTCACTATGTAGTCTCAGGGTGGCCTTGAACTCAAGGAAATCCTCCTACCTCTGCCTCCTGAGTGCTGGGATTAAAGGTGTGTGCCACCACGCCTGGCTGATTTCTTTTAACCCCATTACCTGCATTTCTCACCTGTATTTCTTTCCTCAGGACACACCCTCATCCCTCCCCCACTCTGAGCCTGCTGAGGTCTGTTCACCAGCATGAAACCCGTGTTCCACAATGCAGAGCTGATCAGTTTAGCGTCTCAGATGACATCCAGGATCACATTTCCTTTAGGGCATCAGGACCAAATTGTCCTTCCTAAGTGACTTCTCAGACCCCTGCCCACCTCTCCCAGCTCAGCCCTCTCCCTTCTCCCTGTCTAGGATTCAAAACTTACACGTCTTCTTTCAGCCCCTTCCGAGTCCCCTGCTTCTTTCCATCTCCTTCTTCTTGTCCACAGGGTCTTCTTACGTCCAGCCTCACCTGGAAACTGCTTGTGTTTACTACCCAGTAGCGCACCAACAGGTAGAAGTCAAGTGCATATATCTTTGGTGTGATGAGAAGAACCTATGGTTCTCCCACCCCATGCTTCTCACCCGGATTTAATACAAATAAATCCAAATCAACAAGTATTCGATGAAACACCCAAGCACTATCTCTCTCAGCAGCCAAGGTCTTCAGAAATAAGTAAAACCTGGGAATCTATTACCAGCCTACGGAGCCCACAGCACTTAGGGTGCTGTTAGTGTGGTATCCGAGATGAAATCCTGCAACAGTAAAGGAACACAAGATGAGGATCAAAGAAGGGCGTCCTTCCAAGTGTATCAATATGGGTTCATTCATCTAACAGACATGTCCACGCCCGGTGTGAGGGCCATAAAAATGCTCAGCTCTGTTTGTCCATAAATCTAAAACTGTCCTCAGAAAAACAAAACAAGACAAACAAACAAACAAACAAAAAACCCCTGAAGTATATGAAAGGAAATGACAAGCAACCTGTAATCACAGTAACTCCTCTCACAGCCCATGAATTCCTTTCCTGGTGCCTTGGACTAAGGGCTAAACTGTGAGTCTGCCCTCATGCACCTGGGGACCTCTCTTCGGAGCAGTGTTTCGAGAAACCTGGCAGTACCCGCTCTCCTGGTCCCTAGCCTGATGCCCTGCAAGAGGAGAGGATTTTATTTCAGCTCTCTTGCAAGGGCACTCAGCTGCCTCCACCTGCAACTATCCTGCTGACTCTAATGCTGGTGTTCAGCACACTGGGGGGAAATGAACCTTCTAGCCCAAGACTGGGTCCCTGTGCAAAGAAATGGGAGAAAAATGTTGCATATGAAAGGGGGGTGAGGGCCAGGGAAAGACAGGAGAGACAGGTGATTGCAGAGTCTGCAGTGTGCTCAGCTGCAAGTCTAACACACATTCTTACCCCGGTAACTCCCACACCCTCCCACCCCTCCACACCCCCCCACACTCTTTCTCAGTCTCCTCAAGTTAGGGGACAGAGGTGTTATGGTCAGTCTTTCATTCTTTCAGATTAGGAGTTGGAAAGCGGTATTCAGAGTCTGCTTTCCTGTTGCGCTTAGGTGACCTGCAGGGAACTCTGCTCTCCTGCTTCTTCTTTTGTGAGCTCCAGTCTGGGGTCTGGAAATACTTGTGAACTAAAATTGATGGAGTCCAAAGACCCTTGGAAAACTCATCAAGGGTTTAGTAGCAATCTGGAGTTTTGCCATAAACTTCTCCCACCCAATTGCAGGGTGGCCAAGATTATGCCTCCATTTGTGTGCTGTGTGACAACAGGCAACAGAGAGAGAGAGAGAGAGAGAGAGAGAGCCAGGTCCTCTAGAGATGCATTCACCACTTTGTGCATCTAGCTTTACATGAGCACCAGGGAATCGAACCTGGGTCGCTAGCTTTGCAGGCAAGTGCCTTAACTGCTGAGCCATCTCTGAGGTCCAAGTCCCAGTGTCTTAATACACAGAGAAGAAATACTGGTGACTGCTTATGATAAAGCACGCGAACCTGTGCACAGGCCTTTTGACAGTGCCTAGCATCTTGTAATTTTCCAATAAATGTGAGCCCTTCAAAATCAATTGTGTGTCCTTTAAAATGTTAAGCACTAACATTTCACATTTCATTTTCTCTTGATGTGAGGAGGTGGAGAGCTGTTGTCAGGCCTTGTCTTATCTTAGAAAAAGATTAGAAGTTGCCAGGCTGGATGTAATTTTCATGGAGGGGACTTACATTTTGTTTGGATGAGTAATTCACTAATCAATCCCATAGGTACAGATCAAGTTGAAAAGCCTCATTCTCTCCTCCCCCCATTATTAATAATTCAAATTGATTTCATTTACTGAGCAATTACTGTGTGCCACAGTTGGTGCAAAGTGCATCAGTTGATGATGTCTGATTCTCCCGCCATTGGAGGCGATGTTGCCGTTCGTCACACTTAATATCAGAGAGGTTGGGGTCACTGCAGGCTTGGAAGGCTCCCTCGGGAGCAGTCTGACATTCACAGTGGACACGATAAGTTTCAGACCTGTTCTGATTTCTCTGTTCTCTTACTTGTGTTTGTTCAATTACCTGGAGAGCATTGGTTAAAAATATCTTTGAAGGGGTCGAGGAGCTGTCTCAGTGGTTAAAGGCATTTGTTTGCAAGACCTATCTACCCGAGTTCAATCCTGCTCAGCACCATGGAAAGCAGGACCCAAAGTGACACATGATCCCTACGTGTATCTCTGATCCATACATGCTTTGGCACTGGGAGGTAGACCTAAGAGAACCTGGCCAGCTAGTCTAGCTTTCTCAGAGATAAACAACAAGAGAGATCGTGTCTCAGAAGAATGTAGCAGGCAATGACAGACACCTTGAGGTTGGCTTCTGATCTTCACATGTGTGTCATGGAACATGCATATATTTCCACACACAAATCAAAGAAAAACCTTTGATCTCCCAATTTTTGTGGAGAGAGGGAAGGCTGTGTTGTTAGACCCAATGCCAGATGGACTCCATGCCTGGAGTCTTATTCCTCAGGGCGTATCCCTCTGCTCTACCAGCAGATGGTAGTGGCTTTGGTTAGCAGTTTTTCTATCTGCCTAGCTTTGGGGAATCAAGTGCAAGGAGCAGAGGCGGGTGTGCGTCCCAGAAAGGCCTTTCCCACGGCTTCCCATCTTCATTTAGAAGAGGAGATGGAGAGTCTCAACCACTTGATAGAAGGATTTACAGGGACTTATTTTAGAATCAAGAGTATATTTTCAGAATGAAAAAAAAAAAACAATAAAACAAAAGCCCAAAGCACCTTTAAGTCTCTGGTTAGCTATGGACTGGTATTAATTCCTTTTTCACTAGTGGTGTATGACTACCACAGAAATCACTGCTGTCTTCCCATGCTCCCTCTGGTGGCTGTTTCTGCAATTAAGCTATTCTAGTAACCCTTCCATCGTCTCCTCATCCAACCCAAACGATCAGAAATGTACGAAGTCAACCTGCAGTTCACAACCTACTATAGAGACCGTGTACATAGCACTTCCATGTCAACAGAAGGTTCATGAATACTCAAAACTTTCACTTGAGACCATCAGACAGGGTTTACAAAAATTATAATGCTTCATCCAAGGCTTAAAATTAGCATTGAGATATTAGATTATTCAATTAATGGGATGTGATCTGCATTCTATAAGACCTTGGAAACTCTATCCTTTTAATTGTTGATTAGAAAAAATATCCTGATTATGGGACAAGAGGAACAAATTTTCTTATTTTCAGTGTGCTGTATGTGCTTGTATCAATTATTAACTCAGTATGCTATTCAATTTAGTTCATTTCCATGGCTTTGTGACCACCTTTTGCATCTGTACTTGTTTTCAGTTTAAAAATAAAAATAAAATCAATAGATTTTAGTGGGTCCATTGTAATGAGAAAGCTTTCTTGTGCTTTATGTAACTGTGTAGTATTTCTTGGTAGCCTTTCTCCCAAAGTAAGCCTGCTTTAGAATTTTGTTGGTGAGACTGTGACATGCCAAAGTTCTAACAAAGTAGATACAGGCCAAAAGTTCTTACACAATTTATTGAGATCATGTTACCATTTTGAAACCAATTGCCCATATTGAATTCAAAAAAAAATTCAAGTGATAAATGGTCACACGAATAGCTTGCCCCTCGGGTTTTTATTATATTTGACATTTAGACAGGCTTAAAACTCTCTGCTGCTCTGTTTCATAAGAAAGGCATTGCCAACTGACTCTATCCAATAATACCATGCAGCCTTCCTTGACAAAGCCTTTCAGAACTACATTATGAAGTTTCAGTGTTTGAAATGATCATGGCAGCAATGTGTGTGTGTGTTTGTGTGTGTGTGGACACTCATGCATACACATATGTGGGCATCTGCCTGTGTGAACATATCTGTGTATGTGTGTGGAGACCAGAGAACAACTTTAGGTTTTATTCAGATATGACCTCCCCACCATTTTTTTTTTGAGACAGGGTCTTGTTTTGGCCTGCACCTCACCAATTAAGCTAGACTGACAGGCCGGTGAGCCCCAGAAATGCACCTCTCTCCATATCCCCACTGCCGGGATTATAAACAGGTGCCACGATACCTGGCTTTTTTGCATGTATTGAAAGAATCAAACTCAGGTCCTCAACAAGCACTATACTGATATCTCCCCAGCTTAATGATGGGTTTGAATAAGTGCATGCTGTAGTGTGAAGATGCCATACATTTGTTCTCTGATGACAAGGAAGGGGCCGCTGTGTTTATGTCTGTTACATGAGTGGCAGTGGATGGACCCCCTGGAGTTGTAGTGAGCCACTGAATATCTGAAGTTCAGTTGAATCAGTGTTTCTCTTAGTGGTCTGACTTGAAGCTCTGCATTTTTGTTAAGTCCTGTCGCCTTCTTAGCTTTTTATTTCTCTGGGAAGGTAGACTTTTCTTTTGAGGGGACCCAGAAATGACCAGGAGGCACCTTGCACCCATTCCCTAAGAGTCTAGGGTTTGATTTACTGGCTGCTACCCCTACCTTCCAATGAATCACACATACATAACACAGGCATTTCATTGTCT
>PVHP010030413.1:0-21684 GCA_004024765.1 Zapus hudsonius | reverse complement strand
CCATCAAGAGTAACTCCAGCCTCTTTATACAACCCATGCCATCTGTCAGTCATTCTTGCGGGGTGGTGTATTACTTTTCTTATTGTTGTGACCAAACTCCTGCTAAGAAATAACTTAAAAGAGAAAGGGTTTGTCTTGGTTAATAATTTGAGAAAAGACAGTTTACCACAGTGGGGAAAGCATGACAGCTGAAATAAGAAGCAGCTGGTCACATTATATATGAGATCTCAAAACCAGCCCCCAGTGACTCACTTTCTCTAGTAGGACTGCAACTCCTGTATGTCTCACAACTATCCAAAACACCACCAGTGTCTGGAGTCCAACTGTTGAATCATATGAGGGACATTTCTCATTCAAGCCACAACAGATAGCCTGGCCCTTCTATCACAAAAGAATTCTAGACATTACTCCAAACTAACAATGGGATCATCTTGACCTTCTCACCTGTTTGAGATCAATGTAGTGACTTTGTGCTCTGGTGAGCCTTTATTGAGTCATTCTGGATGAAGGATTGGAGCTCTTTGTGCAAAAGCATTCTATTCTTTTCATTCCATCCATAGGCTCCTAGTCTATCTCACCTGCCTGTGGTGATATATGGAACCAAGAATGACTTTACAGTAAAGGAGAAGTTCTAAAAATGCTCTAAGTATATCACAAAAAGTTTGGGAGCAGTAACAGAGAAGTAGCTCAGTGGTAATGCATTTATTTAGAATGTGAGACTCTGGGTTCAATCTCTAGCAGCTACATTCAAAAATAGTTTGTGAAAGCTTGTTTAAAACATATGTGAGGGGAGATGGAGAGATGGTTCATCAGTTAAGTTGCTTGCCTGCAGAGCTTAAAAACCAGGGTTTGATTCCCAAGCACCCACATAAAGCCAGATGCATAAAGTGGTGCATGTATTTGGAGTCCATGTGCAGCTGTTAGAGTCCCTGGCATGTACATTCTCCTTGTTTGTCTCATATCTCTCTTTAGAAATACATGCATATATATATGTATGTGTGTGTGAATAAAAGCATGCTTTATGTTGTAAATTTAAAGAGCCAAATTTACATGACAAGGCAAGAATCTGTTTTTACATTTTCCCACAAAGCATTAGTAAGTCAAACCTTTGTGGTCATCGTTTTCAATGTAACGAGAAGTCACTGTCAGCCAGTATTCACACAAGGATTTAGAGGATGGGGGAGGTGAAGTACCATGACAAAGAAGATGATTGTCATAACAAGAAAGCAAACATAAAGAGCAATATTGTCTCCGTAGTGACATGTTGCAAAAAAAAGGAATGTTCAGTAATAGTTTCTATTGATGGGTGATACGAAAGTTGACAAAAACAGCACAATTATCTATTATGAGGCTGTTCTTTCACTGCAAAAGCGAGTGTGCCTAGATACTAAGGATCTTTACGACCTTGGATGTGACAGCAAGCAAACTCATGATTGCCTCTTCTCTATCTAGGATTCTAAATATGAATTGAAAAGCATTGTCTGCTCAGTACGTTTGCATCCTTGTGACCAAAATAGCAGCAGAGAGAGCAATGTACAAAAAGAAAGATTTGTTTTTCCTCCTGGTTTCAGAGGGTTCCATCCATGGTTGCTTGGTATCATGAACTTTGGAGGAACATCAAGGTTATTGGTGTGTGTTGGGGAGAAGGCAGTTCACCTTGTCATGTCTAAGAAGCAGAAAATGCTAGAAGTGGCCAGTGTCATATATAACCCCAAAGACACGATTTTATTAGCATCCTACTATCTTCAACCAGGTTCTGCCTTCAACTGTTCACCATTTGCTAAGATGAGATTGATCCATTAATTTTGATAAAGTCATTGTGATCTCATTTTCTTTGTAATTGTCTTCAAAGATAGACCTAGAGGTACATTTCACTAATCCCTAGACCCCTTTCAATCTAGTCAATTTAACCAGACAGATTAACCATCACAATGTTCATCACATGGCTCTGTTAGGCTTACAGTATAATTTTGAGGGGATATCTTTAAGCAGACAAGCAATTTGAAGAAAATATGCCACATGCCTGGGCACTCATATACTCAAGTAAACTGGTATCATGCATGGGTTTTAAAATAAGAATTCTATTTAAAATGTGTTACTTAAAAAAAAAACATGAGTAGTAAAATATAAAAAGGCAGCAAAAAGTGAAAAAAGAAGATAGGAATTGAGGGAGAAATCCCACACTTCTGGGAACTGATTAACTTTGAAGGACTGTGGTTGACTGGAGTTGGCTGGGGTTCTAGAATATATATATGGAAGTTAAGTCATGGATGGCTTCTTCTAATTCTACTTGGTGGTTTGCTTTCTAGTCAGGCTCTTCCCCCCCATTGTTTTAATAAAAAAAGAAGGAACTGGAACGGCTCCGTTGGCAGAGTCGGGCCGCTTCTCCAGCAGGGCTGGGCTGAACCAGGAAGAGGCACAGTGAAGTATTTTTTTTTGAAAAAAAAAATAGAGAAAGAAACAAAACAACTTCTGATCTACTCTCACAATTTAGAATTTACAGAAAATGCAGTGCGCATAAACAGTTTAAGCAGCCCTGGTATTGTAAATAGCATGATCCATATTATGAGAAAGCAGTGATAAAAGTCTATTTCATGGCAGACTAATGGCAAACATGAAAAAAAAAAGGTCATGGGATGTGTACCTATAAAATTATATTATTTTATATATTATACATAATATATAAAAATAAAATAAATATATAATATATAAATATATATATATATTATATTAGTTGACATTTCAACTAATTATGGTTAAGAGACTGTATCAGTTATCTACTCATTGCTGGGACACACTATATGACAAAAGATCAGGTAAGGGAGGATGGCTTTAATTCAGTCAATAATTGCAGAAGGTGGACTCCATCATGGTGGAGAAAACATGACAGGAGGAGAAAGCTGGTGCCACATCATCACATCTGTGGGAAGGAACTAGAGAGTGATGACAATATTGGTCAGCCAACTCTCTCTTTTTATACAGTCCAGGACCCAGAACAATGGAATGGTGCAGCCCACAGTTAAGGTGTGTCTTCCCACCTTAATTACCCTAATCAAAATGTTTCCTCACAGGCCTGCTCAGAAACTGTGCTAATCCACATAATCCCAGAAAGGTAATTCTTGATCCTGTCAAATTAACAAACAACAAACACAAAACAGTTCTTATAAAGATTAAAATGTAATGAAAAAAATAGCTTATTATAACCTTAAACTTCAAGGTAAACATGCAAATGTATGACTAACATGAGTAGACATTTTTTCGGTAGATAATCACAAGAAAAGACATTGGATAATTGGCTGGATTTTGGGGAATACAATGATAAATTCTGAAGGTAGCAGATTAAGGAGGGAGAAAGCCAATGAGAACTCATTTGGCCATTTTCTTCAGGCTGTCTAAATTTTGAACCAGAGGTTCTGAATATAAGCATTTTACAAGGGAAATCCACTGCTGTAGTAAGAGAGATTTCAATTATTTACTATGCCAGTTACTATCTTACAGGATCAGATGGCATTGAACTTGAAGCATTAACGCTCTATGTCTGTATTAGTTTTCATACGACTTTATAGTTCTTCCTGTTAGTGAAAAAGGATACACTTCTCAGCAATATTTGGTCAGTTGTGAATAAGACTGAGAGTGAACAAGCTCATGTCCAAGTCTTAAAAATCCTTTCAGGTTTGTACTTAACCCTCTCTTCTATTATGAGCATAAGAAAATAATACCCTTAGTAATCTATACTTTCAGTAGAATGAAAGGCACTGAAAGAAGGCTGAACTCATCCTTTCATGGGGATAAACTCAGCGGATCCTATTCAGGTTATGTGAACCCCAACTAAGCTGAATCTGTATGAATGAAAAAAAAAAGAAACTAAAAAATAATCTGTCACATAGGTGAGCTTTAGGTTTCACAGCATCACAGTGACAATTACTAACTACTCTAGTCAGCATAGCTCAGATCCTTACCTAAGAAAATAAGCCTGAACTCTGTTAGAGTGGTTGAAGAAAAATCAGAGGAAGTTTAAATAAAACTTTGTATCCCATGGTGGAGAGATGGCTCAGTGTTTAAGACCCTTGCCTGCAAAGCCTAATGACCTGAGTTTGAGTCCCCAGTACCCACATAAAGCCAGATGCACAAAGTGGTGCATGTGTCTGGAGTTCATTTGCAGTTGCTGGAGGCTCTAGTTCACCCATTCTTTCTGTCTATCTCACTTCTCTCTATCTCTCTCTGCTTGTAAATAAATAAACATAAAAATGAGTATCTGATGCTGAAAAACATATCAGCTATGTGTTTCAATTTGCTCTATGGCAAAAGCAGAATAAAGAAAGCTATTTAATAGAAAGAACATAAATATTCAGTTAACTAATGTGTATCAGGGCTGGAGAGATTGCTTAGTGTTTAGGGCTCCTGCAAAGCCAGAGACCCGGGTTTGATTCCCCATAGCCATGTAAAAAGATACACAAGGTGGCATATACATCTGAGTTCATGGCTGAGGCCCTGGGGTGCCGATTTTCTCTGTCTCCTCTCTATCTCCATGTCTACTTACAAATAAATAACTTTAAAAAATAATATATATCAACTACTTAACCACTGCTTGGCATTTGCAAATCATAGTCAATTAATTTTTATTTTAGACATTTTATAATAAAACATGACTGGATGTCCTAAAACAAAGCAGTGCAAAGCAGAGAATAAGGAATACGTTCATCATCAAGCTACCATAGCCTGTGAAATTACTTCAGTCCAAATGTTCTGTGACAAGAATGCAGGAGATTCTTTCAACATCTCGCATCTACTAAATGTTGGCCAGGTGCCAGTGAAGGTGGAGAACTAGTGATAAATACTGACCTTCTACTCTACCAGCAATTCTTTCAGAAAGGTGTTCAGTACTATTCCTGCTTTTGTTACTACCAGTAATTCCCATGAATGGATGAAGGAAGCAAGACACAGTGAGCAAGGTAGTTTCCTTCAAGTTCCATCCCTATAGAAAATGGGACAAAAATTGAAACATGCTTATCTGGTGAAAAAGGCCAGACTTAAGATCACATAAAGCCTCCTGGAACCCTGAGATTCTTAATTTCATAGTTGAGAGGCAAACACAAAACTTCCAAATATACCCAATTCCCCAGCCTATATGCAAATGTTGACTTCATTGAACAAATTGGGACACATTGTAAGTATTTAGAAAAAAATTATATCAGGTAAATTTTGAATACAGGACTGAAATTTTCCAACATACATGGAAAAGACAGTTTAGCATACTGTTAAAGAGTTTGGCCGTATGACCTTCAGCCTGCCACAAGTTTTTATCATAACTACCTTGTGTCTTTCTTTCCCTCTCTTTAAAATGGAGTGAGGGTTATAATTATATGTATGTCATAGGTTAGTTGAGAGGCTTAGTATTGATTAAGTGTTTTTAACAGTATTTGGAGATGGTAGATGCTACAGAGATGATTGTTCAAGAGCACATGCTATGAAGACACAATAACTTGGTTCAATCAGGTATAACTTCAACTACTACTTGCTCACACAGAAATTCCCTTCTTTCTCACCTATGGAATAAAAATAATTGGGGACCTTCTTTTTATATCTTTTTTATGTGATTAACTTAGTATGATCTACTTATTCTCTTATTTATCTATTCTTTTAGACTAAGAATACATATTTAAAATGCTGTGATGGTTGAAATGTAAGATGTTCCCCATGGCCTGAATTGTTTTTGGTTATGTCTCCTGCTTAGTTCCCAGCTCGTGGAGCCATTGGGAGGTTGAGCCTTACTGGAGGAGGTGTGTCATTGGGGTTGGAGAATAGGCTTTGAGGTTTATTATTCCAGCCAACTGGGTGTTCATACCCAGCTCACTCACACTACTTCTTTCTGATGTGAACAGATGTGACACACCAGTTTCTTACTCTGCCATGTGTTCTGCACCATGTCAAATTCCTTTTGAAACTATAAGCTTCTTAAAACCTTTCTTCATATAAATTGCTTCTGGTCAGGTGTTTTGTTCTAGCAATAGGAAGGTAACTGCTACAGATGCACACCCTATTTTATTTCTGAAATTGTTGACAAAATTTCAGTGTGGATCTTTTAAATGTGTGATTTTTTATCCTAAAGCTTATAACATTTGGAATCATTTATAAGTGGTTCATTGCATTTACAGCCTTTAAAAAACCAAACTGAGATTCAAACAAAATGGTATTTTTTTCACTCAGTTAACACTAAACTTGCTTTGTGAATGTAGTAGAGCATTATGGGAAGGATGTAGCTCTTAGGATACCTTGAATTTTAATCAACTAATTTTTAAAAAGTTTGTCACATAATACAACAATTTGCTTTTTCCGGGAAGGTTTGTATTGCACTATGTAGTTTCTTTTTCCTTGTAAAGAAATATATAAAAACGAATATTATTCAGGTCTGAGCAGCTTCCCAGCAAAAGTTGCTGAGACAGAAAGACTTGTTGTTATATCCTTCATTTCTGTGGAGATTGGACAATTTTGAATGTAAAATATTGGGGGAAAGGACAAATTTTTTGCTGATCCAATTGGGAAAACTACCCACTTTCTGACTCCATGTTCCAGCCTCTCCCTAGACAATATATTTGGATTGGCTCAATACATATGAAGTGAATTTGGTTAAGCCCATGTTTTGCTATGTTTGTTTCCGTTATTATTTTTATAAGCATTGAGGATATTTTTATGACTAAAGTTTATGAATGGCAACATGTTGTTTTAATAAATATTCAGGTTCTGTTTTTCTCATTACAAGCCAACCTTCTTGCAGTTCATGTCTGTAACTTCCACACATATAAACTAATGGGTATGAAAGTCATTGTGTTATGTGGTGAGATTGTAGTATTTTCACAATGATAAATTATTAATAAGCACATCTTGAAGGTCACTGAGGAGAAGGTGGATAAATGTCATGAGGGAATTAATGGATGGAAGGAAGGATTCAAAACCTCGCCTGTAACAGCAAGTCTGAAGATTCCCTGAGATCTTTATGCAAGAAAAGGGAAAAATAAAAGGAATCCCAAGACAATAATAGGAACATGTTGGAAGAGTTTGTACCAACTATCTAAAGCCAATGCGGACAAGTGTTTGATGGACAAGGAGGATTTCAGAGTACTCCCAGAGAGAACAGAGTACACACACCTGTCCCTGTTGTCACAGCTACATGGAAGCTAAGGAGAACTGACTGCATGAATGAGTCTAGAGAAATAACATTGGGAAGATGGCTTCGTGGGAGAGAGTACTGTGCATGCAATCATGAAGGCCTGAGACCATCAACATTTGATCCCCCAGCACCCACGTAAAGAACTGGGCATGGCCAGGGTCTGGAGAATCACGGGGACTCACTGAATAAATGGTAGTGTCTCCAGGATGAGTGAGACTTCCTCAAGGAAGCACAGATGTGTGAAAAGAGGTCACTCAATGTCCCCCTTTGTTCCCTGCATGCACGTACATATGACACATCATATAATATAATATACATACTCTACACACAAACATGCTAGGAAAAGAAATACATTGATACTTAAGAATGTTCTGCCATAGGCCTCTCCTGAGTACAATCCAATGGAAAGTGTTATCTTTTGTTGTTTCTTGGAAATCTAAAGTGACTCTCACATGTGTGGCTTTGTAATTGAACCTTGGGCCAGCAGAATTTTTTTTTTTTCGAAACCAAGCATCTTGAACTCCTAAACTATATTTTCAGCCCCTAGTTTCAGATTTTTAAGAAATACAAACATATGTCCTCCAGGAGACTGCTCTTAAGAAAAATGCAAACACAAATATGTTGCAGATCTGTGACGTGTTAAATGCTTACATGTTGTCTGTTACACAGTAAATAGCCCATCTCTGGTACATGTATAATTAGTTATTGAGCAAGAGTAATATGTATTTCCAAAAAATTTAGCGCTTCCAAAAGAGACTAGTTATAGGTTAAATCACACAACATTGTATTTTGAGAGGAGTTGGGAGTAAAATTAGCTGTCCATTATTATTGTTGAAACTCTCTTGATATGAAGAACCATAAGGGATTTGAGCCCTTTGGGCTCAGATCAAAATACAGCTTGTTTCTAATTTATGAACTTATCTCTTGCTAATTTAGCATTCAGAGAGTTCATTAAGTATCTTATTATTTAGAAGACAGGAAACTGATTCTATTTCTGCAAATTCTTACTTTACATTATTTTTCCTCCTCTTTCACCCATTTTTATTCCGTGGATTTTTACTTTTTTTGCCAAAAGTTTTTCCTTCTTATTGTTTCTGTTTATATGTGAAATAACTCACATCACCTCACATAAATAATCAAGCAACTGAGGTCTAAATTATTCATTTAAGAAAGGAGAATCTAAAGGAAAAAAGTGACAATAGAAAACATAAGAGTCTTTAGAGGTGGTAAATAAGGATATTTCCATTGAACTTTCACACCTGGCCTCGGCTCTACTAACTCAGCAAAAATCAGCAATGCTTCTACTATCCTTCTTGCAATGGAGAGACCCAAGGTCAGCTTGAGAGGCATCAGGTGAGGTTAGCCTACCTGCTGTGATTCTTACAAGGTCAAGGCTAGCAGCAAGATATGTCTTGGCTGGACTTGCAGAGAATCTGAAACTGGCTCATAGGAAGTTGGGTTAGGTAGAGTTGGGTAGCTGAGAATGAAGTCTTGAGACAAAGCAGAGGTCAGAAACAGATATCTGAATGCAAAGATTCCAGAAGTAAAAAGTTGAGAAGGAAACAGTGAGACACAGGTTCAAGCCAATGACTCACACTCCAGTTGCTATCTGTCCTGAAAAATCTATACAGCTAGGTTGTGTTTTAAAGGACTAATGAGGAAAGACCCAGGATACAAAATCCTGAAGGGTTTTACAGTTAGAGATGGAATTATTCCTAAGAGACATCAATTCCAACATTGACACAAACTTGGTAAAGCTTTCAGTTTTAGTTTTACCTTTCCTTTATAGAGACATCTTCATAGGCTTCCTCGATACATCTAATCCATCTGTCATGACTCCATCAAATCTCTCTGGGCTTTATGTGCATTAGTGATGTTGGGTTTTCAATTATTTCCCATCTACTTTGCTGTCATGATTATTTTATAAATATCCCAGCCACCAAGGCTTTGCCTGATCATTAGCGTTGTCCCGAATTGTTTAGTAAAACATTTTGTATGCACAGCATTCCATTTATTTTATTTATTCAGTGTGTTAAGAAACCACTTTGATATTTATTCTCATTCATGACATGCCAGAACTCTGAATTAGAACAATAACTCTAATAGCCTCGACCTGATACCAGACATAGATTGTGACTCATCTCTGGTCAAACAGCTATGAATAGATCTGGAAAGAACTTCAGTTTTATATTCAACGTTTAATGTGTTCTTTTTCATTGTTGTTGTTTTGTTTTGTTTTATGTCACAAGAATTTCCTTGAAGTTCTTTGGATTGAAATCCCTTCAAGTTCTTTCCCACTGTGCGCGGCTAATATCTACTCAAAAATTCAGCATTGAAAAAAAAATAATAAAATTGAAAAAAGAATAAGGGATGTGAAAGTCCTCCCCAGATTTGAGTACCTACGCTGACTCTATCACTGTTCTGTAGCTTTGGGCAGGATTTCTGAACTCTTGTTCTATTCAGAGTACTTATTCATGTAAATTAGTATAATAATCATTTCTCTTTAATATTTCTCTAAGGATTATATTCATAGGGATATACATGATAAGTATAAAAAATAGTAAATTGCTAATGAAGGCATATAACAACATTCCCCCGGTGTATTTTAAAATTGGGAGTGGGTGTGAGTAGAAGGCAACTAGATGAAGATTAATAGGGTGTGATTTATATGTAAGGCAGAAGAAAATATGTTAAACACTCTAGGCTTGGCCTGGAGTGGAGAAGGACTGCAAAGACCTCAGGCAGGGGTTTCTAATTTATACTTTATGCTTTTGTCTTTCCCTTTTTTTAAAATATATATTTATTGTCCATAATGAGTTACATTATTTAGTGGGCAAACAATGCGTTTTTATCCCGAATTCCCCAATTCCCCCCCCCATCCCTGATCAGTTGGATATCCTCCTTATTGCAGATTAAACTCAAGGCCTCACACATGCTAGGCAAGCCCTGTGCTGCTGAAATGCAACCTAGTCACCCCCACCACACACACACACACACACACACACACACACACACACACACACACACATGCCTATTTTAAATGACAATAACTAAAGAGTAAAATTTCATTATGTGTGTTTCATTTTAAGACAGGTAACAGATATGCAGACGGCAAGTGCCAAGAGCCTGGATCATAGCACAGTTTCTCTATGGATATATTTTTTAATTGCTTTAAAGTCATTTTAAATGGTGAAACTGGGCATGCCTGGTTAGTGGCATCTTCTAAAGGAGATGCCACAAAACTGCTGGACAGCTGGGAAGTTGGCGAGGTATAGAACTTTGGGCTTTGAGGAAGCAGACCCCACTCCCTGGAAAGGGACTGGATTTATCAAGGCTGTTTAAAATGATTTTGTGATCGATTGGTTCTCTGCTTTAATGACTGTATTCAAGAAGCCTGTTGTTCAGTTCTGTTGGGAAACCTCAGGCTAAAACAGAGAGAAAAAAAATGATATGAAGTGTATCAGCTCTGTTCCAGACCTCGCTCTACAAAAGAAAATTTTCAAGTCCTGGTACACAGGAGTGCCAATATTCCTAACTTAAATACCTGATTGTTTTTTTCTTGTTAAGTTTAAGACAAGACAATATTACATGGTCAAATGAGATAGCAACTTTAAAAACGTTTTTGCTTATTCTTTCACTTTATTTTGTAATTTAATATGGTTTGAGGAGCCATCAAAAACATGAAGGGAATACAGTTGAAAGTTCAGTGGGGAAGACCTGCCTTAAAACACAACACAGAATACAATTTCAGTAAGAGAAGTTCAAGAGATATAGTGTGCTATCATTACTATGTTCTTGAAAAGTGCAAAATAATATATATAAATTATCCCTATATTTCAATGTAAAATAAAGCTTCAAGATATGATATAACAAATATTCAAATTAAACTAGTTTCTATGTAAAAGTGCTTAAAATAAAATATAATAAGAGTCATGGAATGCCAGGGCCTCAGAGAGAACAATTGTCAAGAGTTGCATTTGCCCTACAAAGTATAAACGCTTTACAAAACCCTGAATTCCTCTAGTTCAGCCGCACTTGCCTTGAATTTCTCTTAAAGGTAGGTTTGCCTATGCATACCATTCCATCACATTTTGCATTCAGCTCAAATAAAACAGAAATCTCCATTTTTCATCCCAAGTTTTCTATAAACAGAACAACGGAGGAAATGTGCCTTCTCCTATCTCTTTTGACACATTTCTAGATCCTTTTCTCTCTAGGCCTTTGTCTGAAGTGATCCTAGTACTTACAATATGGTCCACAATCACTTGCCAATCATTGATATGAGTTCATTTTAAAAGTAATTAAAGGCTGGGATAAGAATACTTGTCAACAACTCTGAGGGTTTGAGAGAGACTAAGAGTACCTGAGTTCCATGCCCCAGGACCATGTGAACACTTAGTCTGACCATAAACATATATAACCCCTGTCCTGTGAAGAGCAATAACGAGAGAAAAGTGAAAAAAAAACACAGCTCCACATTCAAAGATAGATTCTAAAACACTGCAATACCCTGAAGAACAATAGAGGAAGTAAGTACACCCGACATTCTCTTCTGGCCTCAATGCATGCATCTGTACACACACACACACACACACACACACACACACACACACACACACACACACACAAAACCACCCCAATAAAGATGCAATAACAATTGTCTTTAAGCCAAACACCCTTGAGTCAAACCAGTTCCAGATTATTTGATGATCACTTAACTGCCAATGTTTTGCTACCAATTAGGATGATTTGACTGTACTTAGGCACAACATGGAGTTTCTCTGTCCAACTCCCCTCTTTCTGTTAAAAAACAAAAGCTCTGAAGCTAAAATAATTACCACAGATATCCCCATTTGCCTATGTGCAGTCTTTGTCCCCTGCCCTTCATCAGATTCACCGAGCCTGTGACAGGAAAGGGAAATTCCCCATCTCAGGTGAAATAAAGATCAGCATCTTCACATAGAGCCTCTCAAGACAGACTCAGCTAATCCTTCAACACAGCTCTAGGAGTGAACTCCAGGGCCCTCATCTTAGAAGTTACAAACCAACTGGCTCTTAATTGTCTGGATCTACTTTAGCATTGCCTTGTCCTTTAACATAATTTAAATTTAGTAAGAAGTTTTCCATACCATTAATCACATTTAACAAAGTGAAGCAGGAGTAAACCTTTTTCAAAACCTATAAGCAGTAATGTGCCTATATGAGTAATTGCTTTAATGTGTAACCAATATCTGTCTCTTTAACTCTATGAGGTATATGGCTTAAAATGAATGCCAGGTTTAACCATCTGCAGCTGCACAGACATTGCTTTATGGATCTTCTTCTTGTTTCTTTCTTTAGACTTTCTCATTTGAGCAGGTGACAAGAATTTCATTTTCAATGTGCATCTGGAGTTTGGAGTTCATTCAGGAAACTCAACATCTGAGCAGTTTATTATTTCCTGATATCATGTTATAATGTCCAATTGCTTAATAATACAAAAGGATGTAAACATTTGTCTTTAATACTTTTAAGATTTATGATTAGTATTTATCAACTGTTTTCTTATTTACTACATGGGCAAATCAGTTAAGGGGATGATGAGGTGGTTTAAATGTAATGCTTGCATAGCTCATGTGTTTGAACACTTGATCCCAGCAAAGTAGCATTATTTGGGAACCTTTAGAAGATGGAGCCTTTGAAGAAGTGTTTCACAGTGTATGTATCTTAAGGAGATGCTTCCCAGCTCGGCTTGCTATTTTCTCCTTGCATCCTTCCTACTGATGTGATGATGTGAAACTAGCTGTCTGCACCTGCCATGATTGTCTAGCCATAATGGGCTCACCTCTCTTGAACTATAAAGTGAATTAAGTCATTTTCCCCCAATTCCTACTGGTTGGATATCTTGTCTCAGCAATAAAAAAGGTAGTTACAGGTTAAATGAGGCTGGCTTAATTCTAATTTTGCATTTATTCCCTTACCTTCCTCATCTTTACAAATGTCATCACCATTTGCATAATTTTTCCATCCAGATTTCTGGTGGTTTCCATAGATTTTTTTTTTCATTTCTCTCCTCTCCCCTTTATCCACTCATCAACAGACTATCTCGCCGCCACTAGTTAAACATGTTTGGGAAGCAAATGCTTTCTGTAATCTGTCAGCATTAGGTCTCACCAGACACAGTACATTAGGAACATTTGACCTGGTCTTCTTGCTGTCCTTGTGTCTGCCTTATCTTCATTCTCCAGTGACAGTCAGAGAGTATTTAGAACCTCATGATTCTCAAGCCTATCTGTTGCGGAAGTACTAGCATATTGTGGGATCTTGCTAGAAATGCAGGATCTCTATTACAACCTAGACCTACTGAGTCAATCTGAGTCTTAAACACATTCTGGAGATTTATGTTTCTGATGAATTTGAGAGGCACTGAATAGCAATATAAATCAGTTTTCTGTGCTTCAGATGGAACATATGCAAAAGCTTCATCCTTTAGGCAGAAGACAGCCAACGGAATCTGGACTCTATTCCATGGCTCATGAAGCTGACCTTGTCACACTATAGCAGTTACCATTTCATCGCTGGGGAAAACATCAAACAAAAAGCAGCTTATGGAAGGAAAGGATTTGTTTCTGTCTAAACGGTTTTGAGGAGAAGTCTCATGTGGGGAAAGCATGGCAAAAACAGACAGCAGGAAATTACATCATGTGACATTCTTGTTTTGGTTCATTCTTGGTTTGTGTGTTTTGCCAGCCAGCCGGCTGCCCAGCTATGGGGCAGCAGCTGCAGGGTGAGGTTCACTGTGGGTGGCAGCTGCTGGGGTCCCCAGCTCCCTCCATTTGTCAGTGGCACCTGGCATTGGCCGTTCGTTCTATAGCTTACTTGCTGACCAGGGCAGGGAGGAAGCAGGCGACCTCCTGATGGCGTTGAGCTGGTGGGCCTGTGTACCCACAGGAGTGTTCTTGTTGCAGAAAACACTCCCTGGAGAGCACCACTTGTGGGCGGCTCTCTGTGTTAGAGTACAGCTCTGGGAGTATGGCAGAGGACACTCCCTTGGAGAGTGTCACTGTGGGCGGCTCTTCAGGTTTTAGTGTTCAGCTCATTTCTCTGGAGAGTGTTGGACAAACTTGTCCAGGAGAATGTGGTGGAAAGCTCTCATTTATTGTATTAATACAGTTGGTTATATAGAGGAAGAAGCGAGAGGCAGGGGCAGAAATGGGCAAAGGAGATTGGTAGTGGTCAGCAACCTGCGAATGCCTGCTTTGAATAAGTTGAGTGGTGGGAGTATGTGATTCTGGACAAGATTTTGGTGGTGGCAGCCTATGGAGAGACTGTCACCTTAGACTCTATTGTCCCGGCACACTGGGGGTGAGAACACGGGGTTCCCAGCCACCGGCTCAGAGGTCTAGGATCAAAGGAAGGAGTTTCTGCTAAGCGCCTTCTGCATCTCCAGGAAGCTCAGAGATAAGCAAACCTTAGACTTTATTGGGGCTTCAGCTGGTCTCTACTTCTTTTAACCCTATGCCCTCCATGTCCCTTTTAGCAGTACCCCACATCACAAAAGTTTGGATAAAACAGTAAGAGTGAGCTGAGCTTACTGGCACTGGCAAGCAGTGTTTGACTATAAAATCCCAAAGCATCCACTCAGTGGCTATTGTAGTCAGCTGTAGGCTCCTGGGATGAACCACCTAAACCAGGCACAGTTTATAGGAGAAACAGGATTTACTTGAAGCTTATAGATCCAGGGGAAATTCCATAGTGGCTGAAAAAGCTGGCTCCTTGTCACAGATCCAGCAGAGAGAAAGAACATCACCAGCCCCGAATGCACACATGCAAACAGCAGGGAACTAACAGCAAAGCTCAGACTGCTCTCTCTATACTATAGTCTGGAATTCCAGATACACTCTCAGGAACATTTTAGAACCCTCGAATCTACCCATAGTGACACCTCCTCCAGCCAGAAGGCTATAAATAAGCTTTAAATAAAATTTCTTGAATCTATTTGGGAGACATCCTTTCAAACTATTATGGTGGCACACCTCCTTTATCAAGGCTTCACCTTCCAAAGGTCTACCAGCTGGACATCAAGTATGAGGCTTAATCACAAATACATGAACCTATGGAGAACATTTTCCATTCAAACCACACACACACACACACACACACACACACACACACACACACACACACACACACCTTTTCACCTTTTCAACCATTTCTGTTGCACATTACCCTAATTAATAATAGATATCATCCATAGGAATGATCTTTCTGCCTCTAAAATAATATCTTGAAATCTTTGCTCTGGCTACTTTCTCTGTTTCCTTCTTCTCATGGCTGGCTTCTTGTTATCATTTTGATCTTAGCTGATATATCACTTGATCAAAGACAGTGTCCTTTAACCACTTGAAAGAGAGCAGTCATATAGGATGATGTCTGTTTCCAGTGCCTGACATCAATTCACTGCCTGCTACACTATTGTCATTTGACATGTTTCATCTATTTATTATATCCCTTTCCTCCACTCTATAAAATTCATTATCAGTCTTGTGTGATGCACTGTCCATCTTTTTTCTATGAAGAAAGCCATCCAGATAATGAAAGTGAATGAAAGAAGAAAAGGACATCTAGGACATTTCCACAGGGAGTCCAAGACAGGGTCCTTGAAGAAGACAATGACAGGCTGAGATGTGGACTTGTTATACCTACGTTGACTTTCCTTAAGTCTAGATCTAGAGAGCCTACAAGGCCTTGGTTATTTTTGAAACAGCTCTCTGAACACTGTAATCCTGCTGGGCCATAGACCCCTTTCTACTGTCCTCCCTACCTCCCCCAATAAAAGAGAAACTCTAATTTCCTTTATTTATTTATTTTTATTACCAAAACTTGATTTGATTCTTTTGGAATAAGTATTTGATATGTTGCTGATGCACAGAATACATTCAAATGCCCTCACTGTGTGAGTGTTATCAGCATTCAAGTCACATAAACTGAAATGTCTGCAGGGCCAGAAAGGTGGTGGCATAGATGTTATTAAGAAAAGACTCTGTTGCAGAGACTCTGGGAGCAGGAGAGTCTAACCCTACCACTAATTACTATCTCATCTCATTCCCCAGCTTTGATATAAACTGAAATAATTGTATGCATTTCCATGCTCACTGTTTTGCTTTTCCAGGATAGCATGCTTCTCTCACCTCTGTGAGGGAAGAGTCTTACCTGAGACTTTCATTTTACTTTTGGGCCCAGCATGAGCATTGACACAAAGCAGAAGGAGCAAGTATGTATTGCATGAATGAATTAAAGGAGAGAACTCCTAATGAAGAGTGTTTCTAGGGAGGCAGAAGGAAGAACGGGATTGGAAGGTACAGAGAAGCGATATGGCTTTCAATCAGAGAATGGCATTTCAAAGAAGCACCACATTTACAAAGGTCCATTCCTCTATTTTTATCAGAAAAATAAATTGTAGGGACTCAATTTCCATTTCATTTCAGCATGAAGTATTTCCCATGCATAACAGGGCTTTGGATTCTGCTCATGCTCTCTTTCTTAGCATCGATTTTTGACTATAAATGAATCAAGGTAGGTTTCCTGTTGGCAAGTGCGCACAGGAGCTTTTATAGAAAACCTCAGGAGTTTACCTACAGAATGCCTACTATGCTAGTTGACTAGGTGAAAAGAATCGATGGTTTATCTAAGAGGCAAGGTATTGACAGAGACAATGTTCCAGCCATTGGTGAGTACAACATTGTGATAATTCCTTCAATGTCTCCTTGGATAATGGTATCAAATCCCTGGAGATGCTATGAGGAGTCACTGCCAGAAACAAATGGCTAAATCAATTAAACAACCTTTTAATTGGTGAATGTGGCTCCTGATCCAAAAGGAGAGATTAAACCATTTACCAATTAGTTATACTTCCACTTTCGAGGTTAGCATGGAAAGTAAATATTTGCATACCCATTCTAATGTTGATTCCAAATGCAATAGACAGTTGTCTCTCCTCTCTCCAGCCTTTGGCATATATAGCCCAGGGTGGAGGCAATGGGGTCTAAATAGACCAAGTTAAAACAAAACAAATAGACTTGCATCTGATCACTAGGTTTGAGAAATAGCTAAGGTGAGATTTACGTGATATACTGTCTCTGAGCTTAAGATTCTTTATTTGTGTAGAATGTCAATAAAGAAGTATTTGTCTCACTCTGTGTGTGTGTGTGTGTGTGTGTGTGTGCGCGCGCGCGCGCGCGCGCGCACGTTGTGTGCAGGGAGAGAGCTATGTGCACATGAGAGAATGAGAAATGGATCAGTACATTTTTGTTATAATTAAATCAAATAATGTTTGTACTATGACAAATAATAAAAAGTAAAACTAGTTATATTGGCTCTGAATATTAATAAAAACAGTGTTGTGAATAAATTTTATTATTTTCTTAATGGCAAAGGTTGTTTAACCTAAATGGGTCACACTCCTCCAAGGACTAAAGGAGATGAAAGTTAGCTATTATTATTACTATTTATGAATATTTTGGTTCACTATATGAGGTCATGTCTCATGGAGAGATTCCAAATTTTAACTTGACAGCATTCTATAGTTTCATTGCTCTTCGTAGTTTCAAAACATATGGCAGAATTAATTTCTTTTCCCAATCATTTTAAAATTAGCCTACAATAAATATGAAAGGTATTATTTTAAAACCATGCTTATGGCTCTATTACTTTTATAATTAAGTTACTCAGCTTGCAAATTAGAAAGAACAGATGCTAAGTAAATGTGATTTACTTTTAAATTATTTGTAAACCTGACAATATCACAGAATTTGCTTTTCCTCATCTGCCAAAAAAAGATGGTATTGTGATTTTAGTTAGTAAATATAATTGTTTAGAATGTTATCTGACATATACTAATAGCACAGTAAATATATTTATGTTCCTAATACCTAGAAACACTTGGACTCCCCCTGTTGCAGTACCAAATCCACCTCCATTGAGAACATCTTATTTTGGGTTCAGATTTCATCTGGTGATCACACACCTGTTTTCTAAATTATTATTTTTTCTTATTTCTTTTATGAAATACAGTAAGAGTCACCTACTGGTCAAAGCTGCAAAAGATGATACAAACTATTTCCCATCTGCTAATATTTAAGGTGGTTCAAAACGCTCCTTCCAAAACTTTTCAGTATCAACAAGAAAAGCACAATCTCAGTTTATGTGTGTTTTTCCTAGTCCCAGCTTGGAGACATGGAGACAAACCTCAGTCACATGTGGGGAGTAGAGAGAAGGGTCACGGAAGTCCCTCATGGGTGACATGGGCCAATGGGATGCCAGGTCAACTAAAGCACTTTAGAGCTACCAAAAATTAAGCAATTTCAGCAATTACAAATTTAAAATTTTTCCTTTTTTTTGTCTTTTTTTTATTAAGAATAAATTTTGTATGGGTAAATCATATTTTGTACCACCCCCATTTTTCCTTCCCCCATTTCCCTGAGGGCCCTTCTCAGTGGGGTTACTGGTATTCACCATGGGGTTGGGGGCTGTGAGCTGTGAGAGCATCAGTCAGTCCTTGGGGGTTGGGGGAGGGGCAATGCCTCTGGATCCTCCTTCCCACCCTGTGGCTCTTACAATCTTCTGCCCTTGGCCTTCATCAATGTTCTTTGAGCCTTGGCAGATGTGTTATGAGTCTACTGTAGTGTTAAGCTCTCAGAAACATCTGGATTTTTGCTTTGATACATTTTAAGTGTCTTCAGTGTCTATCGCTGGCACCTTGCCACATGTTTGGCAGTCATGTAATCACACTGGTGCACTTTTAATTCAGAAGTTAGGGTAGCTAGTACTCATGGTCACAGAAGACTTCCACTGACTCAACGTCCTCCAAGTTTTTTTGTCATGAGAATTCAAAGAATGAAATCCACAAACCATACAGGGTGAGGCTTAGGAACTAATTCCTGACAATATTAATGGATTTGCAGAAAACAAGAGTCTCCAAGACAGGGATGTTTTTAAAACTTCTCAATGGTTTGTATTTCTTAAGAGTCTATAATAGGCTAACGAGAAATACAAGTATCTGAGAAGGGAAGCAATTTCCCACACTTTCTATGCTATTATGAAATGAATACCCATATAACACACTGTCATAAATGATTATTGTTAAAATATGAGCAAAGTAGTATCATGTCATGTGCAGTACAATAATCAGATTTTCACTTGGTGCCTGTGTAGTTGATGTCTCCTTTAAGGCAAAAAATCATGTTTATTTATCTCTCTCCCAATCACTTTTCTTAAATGTGGACTTTAACATTCCACTCAATACATGAACTCAATACATGATTGTGGAATAGATGAATGATGAAGGAAAATATGAATGAGTTTATGAACATGATGCCTGTTGACATTCACAATTAAATGCATTTCCTCTCTAGTGGAACTTTGTATAATCCATGGATGGCTCCTTCACACATAAATAAGCTCTGTAAATGTATTTAGTAACTTGTAAAGTGGAGAAACTAATATTCCCCAATTTACAGCATTACTATAACAACTCCATGAAATATGATGTTTTTATGCATATATATGTACTGCTTAACAAAATGTCCTGATCCAATTAATATGAAATACTACTCATATTAATAGCTATTAATATTAATAAGTGAATTAATTTATGCTATACAAAGGCACCTGAGAAAAACATTACATAAGATAATAAACACATCTCTGCTCACCTCCCTCATTTTTTTTTACTTCCTTAAGTATTTTCATTATAGGCTAAGATGCTCAGATGTTAGATGAGCTATAAAACAAACTATTAAGGGTCTATAATATGATACTTTGTCAAAGGGTTTAATCTGTGTGGTATTTATTTAAGTACCATTAACAAACTCCCTATGGAAGCATGTTGTTGGTGCTTAAATACTCACTGCATTTAAGGGAATGCATTTAAATATGAGAAGCACTTTAAACAACATAAATTAAAAAGTTTAAAATGTAGAATTTGCTTTGGTATCACCAGAGGTTCTTTTATACCTAGCCCTTAGAATGTGGGGGCCCTTTTTCCAATATGCAGTGCTGAATGGAATTAGAAAATTTAAGAATGCTTTGTGCCCCCAAAAGTACCAAAGTTATTAAATAACTGATCATTGGTCCAGAGCGAGATTTCCAATTCTTTGGTCACTAGGTAAAATGTGTATACTAGTCAGACTCCTGAGAAAACTTTTATAATTTAGCACAGCTATTCTGATATTCTTCTAATATCTATTAAAGGCTTTCCACATCATTAAAGGCACACCTAAACAAAACAAGTAAAATTTGGGTTTAAATTGACATTGTGAGGAATGTGCAAGGCTTAGCAGGGACAGTTAGAAGTAGATGTAGGTTATGATATTAATAATGTGACTCCAGAGCTCATTTGCCAAATTTCGCCATCTTCATCCAGGAGAATTAACTCACTCTCTTGAATTCCTCCTGCTGGTATGTGATGAAGTGAGCCAGTTTTTTATTCCTGCCGTGATTTCCCTGCCATGACGGAAACTTCCCCTCCAAACTGTAAGCAGCATATAAACCCTTTCCTTCCATAATGAGGTTAGACATCCCAGAGTCTCCACAACCTTCCCAAACAGTGTCAAAATCTGGGGAACAAGTGCTCAAATCCATGAACCTATGGTGGACATTTCACATTCAAACCATGACAGACAGGCTCCTGATGTGTCTCTATGATATCCTGGATGCTGAACTAGGGCAGGAGCCACTTGAGAAAGGGAAAGTTCATAGTAGATACTGGTTGGGAAATATCTTCGGTGATCTTTGCAAATGTTTCTGGGGCTGTTTTGAGACCTCATAAAAAAGCATATTTAGTATTTTATAGCACTGAACTTAAGGATACTATGATAATGGGCTCCCAGCTTAATAAGATTCTAAGGCTCTTGTTTGAATATATGATATCATCATGTTTAAAATGTAATATTCATTCTATTTATGTAATGTCTTTTCCCTGGATGCGTGTGCTTTCCAAGATGATATAATAAGAAAATAAACAGCTCAAATGGCTTTTCCTCCACACGATCAGTTTATAGAAATAGGTTGACAATAAATGAAGAGTTCTAATGTCATAAAAGGCCAAGAAGAGGCCAGGCACATTGCTCAGTACTTCACAGAAATCATTTTTGACCTTTTACCTGCCTCCTTCAAATTACACAAAAGTTACCTGCATCTTATAGATAGGAAAGCAGAGACTTGGGGATATTACGTAACTTGCTTGAATTCTATATAGTTCATCAGGATCAAAGTAGAGAATTAAATCCCAGATAGTCTAAATTCATAATCTATTTTGCACTGTGATACATTTAGTGAGCCATAAAATCTTATAATCTAAGAAGTTACAGATCTAAATTCCTTTCACTTGAGCAATTTCCTAAAAATACTAGTACCTGTCAAGTTACTCAAAAGAGGTCATTTTTAGTTAAACAGCAAAAGGTAAATGAATTGATATCTTCTGTCACCTCTTATTTCATTAGTTATTCTAACATACACAATTGCCAATGCTTGACCTA
>PVHP010030412.1:0-21708 GCA_004024765.1 Zapus hudsonius | reverse complement strand
TTTTTTTTTTTTTGGCTCCTTTAGGTTTTCTGAGCATGAGGTGAATGAGCGGATGTTTTATGACACGACATTCAACACCATGATGTATCACTGCAGGCCCAGGAAACTGGACGCCTCTCAAACTGGGAGTCAAAAATGACCTTTTCTCTTTATTATTAGTTGACAGCTCCAAGAAAAGTAGAAAGAAATTTGTCCATCTAGTTAGTTTCTGTCCATTCACCAAAGTGACCTAACCTACTTTAACAGAATTAAGTAATCGCAGGTGATCCAATTGATTAGCTACTCACAAATATTGGATTGTCCTCTCCACCCCAATATTTGAGTCCCCAGACCCAAGTAGGTATAGTAACGACTAGTGAGACCTCTAGTCTCTATCCCTGTTTTTCTCTGTATGTAATATATTCCTGACTCTTCTAAAGATTAACTTTTCATACTTAGTTTGCAAGAGTTTTTTGTTTTTGATGTACTTTGCCGTTACTTTCTCTTATTCTGTGTGGGATATGTAGGGCCTCTTGAACCAGTGGGTTTATGGTTTTCACTAAATCTTGGTATTTAGAGTCATAGTTTTCAAAAGAGTTTTTAGTACTTTGCTCCAGTTCCCTCTGCTTCTGGGATTGCAGCAATACATGTCCAAATTACTGACTTCTGCAATGTTGAAACTCCTAGTCATCATTTTTAGTTAGCTTTTCATAGTTTAGAAATTATGACTTTTAACTTAGAACCCATTTTGCTTCTTAAACATTTTCTCTGTTTAGCATCACATTATGTAGTTTTTCTTTAAATACTTGAAGATCATTATAATAGATAGTTTAATATCTATACCTTATCATCTCCATTGTTTGTGTTTTTATTGACTGCCCTTTTATATATGAGTAAACACTTTGATTTTTTTTTAAATATGTGGCGATTTTTTATTGGGTGAAAAGCACTCAATTTTTCTTTGTTGTATATCTGGATTTTGTTGTCTTCATTAAAAGTTGAATTTAGAAAGGAGCAGCACTGAAAATAAAACACATGGCCTTGTGCAAGGTAGTGCCTTATCACCAGCTAAATGCCAAGACCTTGGTGGATTTTTATTTTTATTTTTTAGTAGGGTCTCACTTTAGCCCAGGCTGACTTGGAATTCACTACCTAGTCATAGGGTGCCCTTGAACTGACCAGCAGTCCTCCTACCTCTGCCTCCCAAGTGCTGGGATTAAAGGTGTGCACTACCACAAACATCACCCTTATTTTGTGAGGCAGGGCCTCACAATATATATAGCTCGGTCTGATTTTGAACTTATGGTACAGCTCAGGCTGCCCTCAAACTTCTGTTTCTGCCTGCCAAGTCATGGGCCACCATCTGTAGTTTGGACTCTGTTTTGATATGTAGTTACTTTAGTTACAGTTCTGTTTGACCCATTCCTATTTTAAGTTTGTTTGGCTAGAGCCAGAATTATCTTTAAAGTAGTTGAGTCCTCACACTTAGGAGCTGACTTCTGCATCTTTCCTGCATGTCCCCAGGGTCTTACACTTTAGCTTGCTAAAACATGTCTTAGTAATGAAAGAACCTTAAACTCATTCACTACCTGAACCAGTTTTTTTTTTTTCCTAGTTTTTGCAGATTTCGTGAGTTTTCTGTGTAACTTCTCCCCTTTGGAATTCTGAACTACAGGTTCCAGTTGCTTCAGTCAATGAACTTTGATTTTTGGCTTTCTGACTCAACAAATTCCATACTTGGCTTAAATCTTCATTTTTGCTCCGCATTCAGAATATCTGTCTAAGAGAAGCTGGACAGTTACAGCACTAAGTTTATTTGATTTTCTTTTCTTATGGATCACATTTCTATATTGATTGTTTCCCAATATCTGGAAACAGTTTAGTGTATATTTTGTATAGTTTTCTATTTGCTTATGTAGGGCTGGAAATCAAGTTTCCATCAATGTGGTCAGAAGTAGAGATCTCAACTCAAAATAATTTTGTGACTGCTACTGAATACCTTAAATATCTACAACTTTTAAAAGAAAACATTTCTTTGTCTGTAAAGGACAATCATGAAATCATTCTTCAGTTTATATGTAGTCTCTCCTGATCAAATAGCAATAACATGAGAATTTTACCTTCTCATGGATGCTGTGGTTACAAGGGAGAATAAATATACACAATTTCTAGAGCAGGCAATGTTTTATATTCAGACATTAAGTCCAAAAGTGCTTACTGATACCGGTTGCTGATAACTAATATTCATAAGCAACACGGAGAGAGAGAGAGAGAGAGAGAGAGAGAGAGAGAGAGAGAGAGAGAGAGAGAGAGAGAGTTTTGGAATCTTCCCTTCCCCATCCTCCTACTCCGAGTTCTTGTCCTCTAATGCCAAAGAATTGCACACAGGTACAGAATTAAACTTTAATTACACATTTATTCTAACATAGTAAATTAGGAAAAGGGGAGTTGGATGGGGAAATCTCCCAGTCACCATGTGGGAAGTTACAGAGTTCTCCAGCCAGTGTGGGAAGAACACGTGTCAGCGAGTTTTCTTTCCTATATTTAAGGAAGTTTTAAAATATATTTTCCAATTCTTCCTGGGGCAAGCCAGGGACAGAGATTGATGTCACAAAATCTCTTTACTGTTAGTGGGAGCTGTCCAGTACATATAGATCCCATCCTGTTAGAAACCACTTGGATGGTTGGAGGCTTATGACATTTAGTCATAGGATTAGAACTATTATTATATATCCTTGGTTATAAATTTCTCTCTGAGTATTTAAGACTTGGTATAAAGCCAAGATTTAACAAGTATGTCCTTTTGGGTGTCACGATGGCTCTACAAGGAGGAATTGGGGTCTGGTAGAAGCACTATGGCTTCCTCAGCATTATTGCTGTCAGTGAGGCAGAGTCCAGGTTGTGCTGACCTTGGTTTTCTCCCTCGCTGGAAGGCTGGGGGGACGATTTGTCCCAAATGGACTCTCCTGTATGTGCTGTACACTGATTTGTTTCTGGGCTTCCATATCCTCCTTGTTCAGAAGGAGAGGTAACATCCAGAGAGGCAGTGTGAAAAACACTCCAGTATGGCCCCTTTTATCTCCTGTGGCCTTTGTGACTTGGGAACAGAGGCCAAAATATTAGCCCATTTTGTTCTATGGCTCCAATTGGATTTGACTTTTATACAGATAGTTAACACACTTAGAAAGGAATTTGTATTAACCCTGTAGGATAGATATATCCATATTGACATTTAAATTAACTAATAAGGCATATTTAATTAGAGAATAGCATAACCTTTTAGTCTATCTTGTCCAACATTGAGTTTACTATTTGGAACAGTTTAGGCCATACTATTTTATGACTGTTACTATAGACAAAACATAGTTTTGACAGTGTTTTTAGCAATAAGTCCAACTATAGAGATCTAACCTGGTAGTCATTAGCTCAAGAACCATCCAGCAAAACAGCATCTATGTTTGAAAACATACCAGTTATCCAGGAGGGTTTAGAGACTCAAATTGTCTTCAGATGTCTGAACTTGTATCCTGGAGTAGGGAATATGACTTAAAGAGTTAGTTTAAGTATATGAAATAAGAAAATTGTTGAAATAATATCTTAGATAGATACTCTGTGATTAACTCACAATAAGGCAGAGTCTGGTCCTGTCAATTCAGAACAGCTGAATTTTAATATAATCCTTGGTGAATCTGTTTCAAGAGAGAAAACCCTTGACAACCAATGTTGTTAGTTTAACTTTAGGCAATAGTTAGCCTGATATATAGTAGAGATTTTTATAAGACAATTTTTATGTTTTATCCATGACAGAAATTTTATAAAAGCTTAACTAAAGTATTTTAACATATTAATCTAATAGGAGGATAGAAGCCACAATGGCTGAAATTAAACCTTTGAGTTATATAAGTCCAATGATGACGATTTGGTAGCATTAGCATAAACAAATATAAACCATCTTTTTAAAACTCACAATGTTTTTAGATGTGAGAGCCTTATTTTAGAAAATTAATACCAGTAAGTAAACTTTACCTTAAAAACTTAATTTGTCCAATAATTTACATATTGACAAAGAAATATAGTTAGCTTGGGTGAGTACCGTAAGAATTCTTTTTGTATATTGCTTAACCGATGAAAAATTTAGTCTTTGTTAGCTATTGGTGAATATCCTTAACCATAATAGTTAACCTTAGCATCTAGAATAAGGTCTTGGAAGTGCCTGGCAACATTTTCCTTTGGGACAGTTTCCGCAAATGTGTCCCCCTCTGTATACCAAGAAAACAATCCTTGGTGATGTCCCCTTTTCTGAAAGGGGGCCTTCCTTAAACAACCTTCTATGTTGATGCTATTTACTCCTTTTGTTTTATCTCCCTTGTCTTAGTTTTTAAATTTATTCCCTTTTGTTCCCTTTTGGCTTTTAATTGTAATAACCCCAGTTGGACCTCAGAGCAGCTGTTTAAGCTCTTGGTTGGTTTAGCCATCAATTTTTGTAAGTTAGTATGCTTTTCTAATTGTCTCCTTTAATTCTTGAAGAAAGGCAATGGGCAGTCTGTCATAAAATTGCCCTGTGTTAAGTGGAGACTTTGGGGCTGAATGTTCCACCTGAAACAGCAATGGAGAAAAAGAAGCAAGAGATTCTTGAATTAGAATTATGCCCAATTCATAATTCTCATCTTCGCGGAAAGGAGTGGTCATCTCTTTTGAAAACAGATTCTGGGTCTAGCTGTCCCAAATCTAAGAAAACACATGGTGTGCTCTATGTGTTTTCTTAAAGCAAGGGGGGGGGTCCCCTTCAGGAATTCTGTGCTATCCCTAAGAGGCTAGGCCCCAAGCTTGACTTCTCCAGACCTCCCTATCCTGGGTCTCATATCACAGCATATGAGAGCACCCGAGGCATTGATTAGGCTTATGAGTGTAGAGGCTACGCATACTCTTGTCTTAGCTCACCTAATCGCTCAGCTGGGGGAGGTGGTCTTGCGTGTTTCAGGGTGGCTTTGGAACTATAGCTCTGTTCCTTTCTTTAAGGGAATCAATAACTATCTTAAGTCTAGGGATGTGAGGCATGGTTTAATACCACTTGCTGAGATTAAGAATGTTACACCCAGTAAATCTTAATAGTTATTAGCATTTCTTATAAAAGGAAATTGAGTCCATCGTTCTTTACTGCATCTTTCTCATCACCTTCTCTTATCGCTTACTCATTACCCTCTGTCATCCTTTCAAGGTTCCTCTGCAGTCCCTTCTATATTTCTCCCAGTTATTGAGAGAAATCCTTCTTCAATAATATTCTTACTTTGTACCTTCTAAAAAATACCATTCTATATATTCCTTCAATAGGTTCCACTGAAATTCCATCTCATTAAACATCATAACATACCTAGCATTCACAATTTCCTCTTGTCCCCATTATATAGAATCACTGTTGAGACATTAATTGAAAAGGGAAGCAACCATAGAAGGGAGAATAAAAGTTGATATCAAGTGTTTTTAATAACTCAATCATCTGATTTCCTTAAGAACAGCTCAAAATTCTAAGCAAGCCTAATGATAGAATCATTTTAATATTGTTTTCTATTTCTTTACCCATGGGTTGATTACTTCAGTTAGGACTAGATTTAGAGGTCACCGAGCCAAAAACTATAACTGGAGTGATCAATCCAGTGGTAGCAGTGGTCAGTTTTTATGGTCTTACAAGCAAAAGAACAGTTGCACTCTGTTTATAAAAACTTAGGCTAGAGAATCATTTAGTACTTAAAGCTGACTTGGGGTGGTCATTCCTCTAAAGCTTGTTATGATTAGTCTTTTGCAAAAACCCAAGGAAATTAATATATTTACCAGAAATTAAGTATAGATTCTTTTCTTTCTAAGAATGCCAAATGAGTATAACCATTGAAGTGTCTCTAACCATTGAACAACCTAGTCCTTAACAAACTTATAAGAAAAACACTTTTTAGGGATATTTTTCTTTAAGAGCAAGTAGAAAACATAGCATTTACAGAATACAATGATAAAGGAAACCTTATGTCTTTCTCTTTGACTCAGTTTTCCTACATAATCATGGACTTCAGCAACACAAGGAAGATATAATTCTCCTTGTATATTTATTTCCTTTACATTCGTCATAAACCAGTTGGCCAGAATGGCTTATGAGGAAGTTTTGGAAATATGTCTGCTTCTGGGATTTGGCAATAGGAAGAGCTCTGTCCTAAAGTCAAAAGCCAGTGGATCATATAAGTATATGCTTTTTCTATTGTTAAGTCCATGAGTCCTAGTATCTGTAATTGGCTTTCATAGGAAAATTGGCATCCAACACACATTTGTCTAGACACTTAGTTTTTTATTCTTTATAGAATTTAGAGAAATCATACCAATTTGATTTAACCTTTGCCTAATAGTAGATATATATTCTAGTATTAAAAGAATTAGGCACTTCTTATATGTAATACCTTTATGAATATAATTTTAAGAAAACTGACAAACCATATAATATTTATTAGCACATATTTATAAAGTTTATAATCTATAGATATAAGATATCCCCTGCTAATAATTTTATGTTGCACATTTTGAAACAGTATAAGCAAAACATAATGATCTCCGAGAAAAGCTACATTCACATTTACCATATTTGAGAATGCTACCTTTGAAAACATATGACAATTCACCCATTGGTAGAATTTTCAAAATTGATCAAGGTTAACCTGAGGAGACAGAAATCTGTATCATAGTTAAAATCCAAACATAGTAGAATCAGGAAAATGCCTTCGAACAATCCCGAAGGAGGAAATTTTTTTATTAGTCCATTAAGCATTTTGTCATCCTCCTGTCTCAGCTCTGTAAAAAATACCACATGTGTTATAAGGCTTAATTCACTTTGAACAAATGGTTCCATAGAAAAAGGTTTCACAATTGATTTGAAATTACATTAATTTCAATTTATCCTTAAGCCGTTTTCGTATTTCTATATGTATATTTATCAGTAACTTAAAAGTTTCCATTTATCTGAGTGTCTCTGCAGGGCAATGAAGGCCATTGTCTTTGGTCCCATCCCCCCTGCGGCCTGGCTGGCCTCAATGACCAGCTGAGCATGGCCTCAGCCACACCTTATGGAGGTATGCATACATACCTTTTGCTGGCATGTTGGAAGAGAAAATAGTTTTATTATTCTGCAATTAGGCAAAAATGCAAAAATCAGATTAACCAAAAAAGAGGTAGAAACCCAAAATTATACCAGTAAAGAAAGGCAGAATTCGATTTCTCTAGCAGATGGTCTCTTTTAAACAAAAAGGCTGTTAGCACCCCTGGGGTGAAGTCCTCTAACAGGTTTGGCTGCTCTTAGGCTAGCCTGCTTGTCTTCAGTCACAGGGGCTGAATTTGCATTTTAGAGACGGGAGAAAAACTTTTTTCTATAATTTTTTCCATTTCCAAGAAGCTATGAAAATTGAACTAAGAATTATAAATTGCAGCTCCACTGTTTTTGAATTTAGATCTCCATACTGCTGGGGTTTCTTAGCAGCCATGTGGTCTTGAGTTTGGCTGCAGAGAGTCCAAGCATAAAGCCCAGTGCACTGGTGCCATCCTTTCAGGCCCATTTAGCTTATTAGGCTCCATGGGGCTGAGCATTAATTCCTGCGGCTCACAGAGGCCTCGGCTCTGGCGGAGAAAGAGGCGGAGCTACCGGCCACAGCCAGAATTCCATCCACCACTCCACTCTCCCGTGCTGGCATCAGCTCAGCCACCCCCACTCACAAAGGCCTCAGAAAGGAAATATTTTTATTCTCTTAAAGTTTAAAATTAGAATAAAAGTGGAAATCAAAAATGATTTAGATCTCGGTGGGACCTCCATTATGATACGGGTTGCTGATAACTAATATTCTTAAGCAACACTGAGAGAGAGAGAGAGAGTTTTGGAATCCTCCCTTCCCCCTCCTCCTACTGAGTTCTTGTCCTATAATGCCAAAGAATTGCACACAGGGACAGAATTAAATGGGGAAATCTCCCAGTCACCATGTGGGAAGTTCCAGAGTTCTCCAGCCACCATGTGGGGAGAACACATGTCAGAGAGTTTTAACAGAACTTATATTATTTAGCTAAATAAGCAGCCCAAGAAAAGATAACAGAAAGCTCCCTTTATGAGAAAGAGAGATTCATGAGAGGAAAAAGGCTGGAGCATGCCCCCTCTATCCCATCAACCATCATCTGGGGTAGGGGTATAGGCCTTATCTCACTGAGGCCTGGGTCAGCGGTCCCCTCTACTCCATTGCCACGTGGAAGAAGAAGAAGAAAAGAGCCCACTTCCTCTAGGGAAGAGAATTTAAGTTCTTCCCAGGTGACCCAGAGAGATAGCTGATTGGTTTATATTTGACCAATCAGTTTTAGCACCTAGGTTGCAGCTCTAACTAGACACCTCCCCCTCAAGGAGAGGGGGGCTGCCTCTGCAGAGAGGTCTGACCGTCACTCTTACTGTGGAAAATCAATGTTAATGTAATTCAAGCCATCAGCATTGGTTGTATACGTAGCCAGAGAAAACCTGTGAATGATTTTGTTGCCTACCTGGTACTTTTAGATATTCGTCAATCTTTGTTTCATCAAACATTTTCTCCTTGAAAATATTGTACTATATAAATAGATTATTGATAGTTTTTTTGTGAGTCCATATGTTCAGATTTTTAGTTAGCTTTAGTTCTATAATTTTAATGGATTTATTTCCTTCCAAAATGTTATGGTTTGATCCAGGTGTCCCCCACAAATGAATGTGTTCTAAATGCTCTATCCTCAACTGATGGCAGTTTAGGTATTAGAACCTTGTTGGAGCTGTATTGCTGGGGGTGGGTTTATGGGTGTCATAAGCCAGCTGTCCCTTGCCATTGATGGTGGCAGAGGTGATGTCCACCCTCTGCTCATGCCATCATTTCTCTTGCCATAACGGAGTCTCCCCTTGAGTTCATAAACCAAAATAAACCTATTCCTCCACAGGCCACTTTTGGTTGGGTTCTTTCTGTGCAGCAACAGAGAAAGTTGACTACAACACAAAATATTCACCTATATAATATTAAACATGTTTCCTTTAATGGTGTTAAGTCTGTAAAATATACACTTTATGTATTGTGTTTAAATGGTCTGGTCGAGGTGATACAGATAGAAATTTGCTAGATTACATTTTCATCCTCCATCTACTTCCTAGAGAATCTGATATAGTTAATATCTACTAGATGATTACGCTAAATATGCTTGTTGAAAACACTGAGCTTATTGGTTGTATTATAGCAAAATGAGCATGAGCTCACTGCCACTCCCATATTCATTGTTACATTCTGCAGACATATGTTGGCCTCAGGTGGCCAGTCCAGCATGAGGTGAGAAAATACTAGAGCTTTAAAGTTCTGTGAGACAAAAGAAGGATTTGCTTTAACTGTGATAAGGAATTTAGGAAACAATGAGGCCGGAGGATACCTGGGGAAGATTGTCTGAACTTCCTGCAACCCCATTGTAAATGTGTGAGTTGCTAGGTGCTTGTAATTTACATGCCTAATGTCATGTACACATCTCTGTGCCCTACTATAAAATCTCTTTGTAACCGGGGTTTGGGGCCAAGACTTCTCTAAGGACCCCCATGCCCGGGTGTAAATTAAAACTTCCCTATCCTCTTGCTGTGAAGGCTTTGTCTGTTTGTTACTGGATATTTCTACAACAGTTGCTTTCTCTTCTTGTTCTCCCAAATTAAAGAAGACATAAATAACATTCATATATTGACAAGTGTTTACTGAGTGTCCACCTTGTGATAGAAATTACTTTCATGCTGGGAAGTTAGACGTGAGTATACAAGGCAAGATTTTGTGGTCAGGAATCTCCCTGGCAACAGATGAAAATGAGTATCACACAGGCAAGCCAGCAATTGAGAAAACAGAAGAGTCATAAGATGAAATTACATTAAATGAAGTGTCCCAGTAACTTCTTGAAGACAAATGCTGGTTGAGGAAGTGAAATGTAAGCTGGATGTGAAGAAGAAAGACTCAATAGCGAAAGGCAACTAGGGGAGAGGCCTTAAAGCAAGTGAATTTTGGGAAAACAAAACAAAACAAAAAGTCCTTCTCCACCAGCACAAAGAGGGTCAGAAAGTAAAACCATGAATTTGGCTGACAGGAGCTGTATGAGTGATGCCACGAAAACAGTGAGCAGGTGACAGAAGGCTTTGAATAGCCTTTTCTGAAACACGCCTCTGGACAGCTACACACTTTAGAAAACAGATGCTTTTTAAGGATAGTTTTGCACGAACAATTTTGACCTTCCCATACACAAAATGTACATTTCATTTCTTCTCATGCCACTTCTTTTTGTGCTGTAATTCCTCATCCAATTTTCAATGTCTGGAAACTCGGTGACTTTGTGAACATGTTTTACACCTTTCCCAGTGCCTTCTCAATCCAATTACACCAACAGGAGTCCTGGCCAGCTGGGCACCTTATGGATACAGAGTATCTTAAACACCTTTCACACTGTGTGGAATGATTTGTGATAAGAGTCACTGTTTTTCAGCTGATAATCACTTTGGCTGATATCCTTCAATGAATATGTGGCAGGCTAGTTTGTATGCACATTATATAAGGCAGCTTTCAGGCTCCTGCTACCAAAGGACTGGGTCAGTTCAACTCTAACTACCCGTAATATTGCCACCATAATGGTATGTGGGAAGATGTCTCGTGCTCATCTGCAGCTAATGATAAGAAGCAGAGACAGATAAATTCCAAGTGTGACAGCAGCTGTCAATGACTGTATATTAAGAAAGTGTTCTTTTCCAGAACAACTGTGAATGGGGGAAAAAAAATCAAACACATTTTCATGCTTATCTGTTTTTGGCACAGTTTAGAAAAATATTGTGAAGTGATTTGAGGATCAGTTTTTGGATCTCTCCCACACTTTTATGATTTCAGAATTTGGTAGACTCATAGAACATTTTGAATATAATTGTCTTGAGTATCTAATTTGAATTGGCTCTGGAATATTGAAATGTCATTCCAAAGAGCAACATTCTATTTCTGCATCTACCTCATAACCCCTATTGCTAATGCAAAGAAGCACACTCCCCCACACAGACAGAGCTATCAGAGCTATTCATATCTTCATGTGATATTTTCTCTTCCCCTCATCTGGCAAAACAGATAGTCTCTATTGATCATGTGAATAATTTAAAACAATCACAAACAGTGGAATCAGAATATCTGAAGGATGCCATCTTCTGGATAAAACTGAGTAAAGATCTCATAAATCCTCAATCTTTCAACATTATGTAAAACTGGACAGAAACTCTAAAAGTACAATCTCTCATTCTCTGCTTAAAAGGTAGCTACCACCCTGAGAAAATGTGCTTGAAGTTTTACAGGGGCAATGACACTTCTAAGAGGAAGTGCGTCAATTCACATGTATTCTAGCACAAATCCACAGCCTAGATCGGGCAGTAATCCTCATTTATGAAAATTACTTGATTTCAGAGAAAGACCCAAATGCTTTTACAAGTGAAGGACCCAGAATGCCTTGTATTTGTGAGGATTTTTTTTTTATTGTCCATAATGAGTTACAATATTTAGTGGGCAAACAATGAGTTGTTATCCCCAATTCCCCGCTTCCCTCCCCTCCCCACTCCGCTGGATAACCTCCTCCATGGGTCATCTGGATCAGTCCTTGTGACAGGGGACCATGGATAGCCTAGTATTCAGCCAGGTTCTCCTGGCCAAGCCTCTGGATAGTCTCCTCCACCACGGCTCTCACAATCTTTCTGCCCCTCTTCCGCATAGTTCCCTGAGTCATGGTGGATAAGTATTAAGGTTGCTTTAATGTTGTGCGCTTAGGGGTTTTTGTGTCGAGAATCATTGGTTTCTGTCTCACTGGCTTATCCTGTGTTGATTGAATGGCTGTGGCTGTGGGTCCCTTGTTCATCCCGTCATTCTCTGAGCGGTTCCATATGGATCCTCCACGGTATGACTGTGGTGGCTCCTCTCTTGCCAGAATCACATTTGAGATTACCACACATAGTTGTAACTTTGTGATAATTCTCTTTTCCAAATACTTCAATACCTTTTGTGGTCATGAAAAGTGAGCTTGAAACCGATCTTATCTGTGAACTTTATTATTTCTCTGTTGTGAAGCTCATCTTTATGTGAGAAGAACTAGCTCAAATTCTAGAAAACAAGAAAAAAAGCTTACAGCATCTAGATACTGCTTGTGCTGTGTTATAGGTGTGATGAAGATGCCTACCTACAAGATGCCTGCCTACAAGAAAGGAGTGTATTGTGCATTGTGGGGTTGAAGCATATAAAAAGAAAATTTAATATAATCATGTGTGTGTGTTTGAGAGAGAGAGAGAGATAAAGAGAGGAAGAGAGAGAGAGAGAAAGAGAGAGAGAGACAGAGAGAGAGAGAGAGAGAGAGAGAGAGAGAGAGAGAGAGAGAGAGAGAGATTATAGGTCCACTATGCCTCAAAGCACGTGTGGAGTTCAGAAGATCATCTCAAGTATTGATCTTCAAATTCTTCCTTGTTTTGAGGCAGAGCATGTTATGGGTTTTCTGCTTTTCCAAGGTAGCTTTTGAGAAATTGATACTCTTATCTCTACCTCCCATTTTGCATTCCTGGATTACAAACACCAGCCACTATGTCCTGGTTTCCATGGGTTCTGAGGATCCAAACTCTAGTATTTATACCTACATGGTAAAACACTTTATCTGCAGCGTCGTCTTCCCAGCCCCTGATTTAAGAAATATATAATTTTATGTTCAGTTCTTCCAAGAAAACTTGAAAGTAGAATTTTCAATTTCTTTTGTAATTTCTAAAATGATTTTCCAACTATTTTCTTTGGTTTTATGGGTAAGAAGTCTGTGCAAGCTCTGAAGAGGAAAGTTGAAATTAAAGAGGAAAGTCTAGTTCTGTGGAGAGTGGCCTGAGTCCGGGATAAAATTACCATCAACAGCTTATCTTTGTATTGGGCTCAAAGCTGGTGCCAATGAGGCTAGAGATCAGGTACAGGGAAGTGATGGTGTTACAGTAATCAAGGTGGCACCAACTTGGGCAGGTGAGGTCTGCTTCAGGAAGGCTATAGGAAAGCCATCATGAGACTGGTCTTGGAGCCATGAGGTCATGTGGTATGTCCTGGGCCCACAGTAGGATATCAACTGAATGCACCCACCCACACACACACATAGTGGGGACACAAAGAAACAAGTAGAACTTTTAAAGTGAAAGGAAGAAAGTTCATACTATTTTCATCTGTAATAAACTGCCAGCCCACTGTCCTAAAAAAACAAATAAAACAAAACCAATTTTATTGCAACATGCTAAATGCCTTAGTTTCATTGTCATCAAGCAGAAAATGAAGAGTGTATTTATGTCTCAACAAGCGTACACTGATAATTGGCTCAGTTATATGTGAAAAATAAATTGACAAGACAGATAGATGGAAACCACATGTTCATCTTGACTATCAGGTAAAAATGTAGATCTCTATGGAAATGAAAGTACTATGGACCGTGGACGCTCTAGTACAACACAGCTAGAATTTGATCATAACATTCCTTTGGTCATGGTTTTCCTTTGTTATAGGGTTGAGTGCTTTGCTGTGGCCAACTGAATGCTCTTGATGAAAGGTCACAAATTTCTATTGTATGGTATGCACAGGAGAAAAATATACTTTGTTCACCAGTTATAGGTTTCCTAAGGCTCTTATATCATAAGTGATATGTATAAGAAAAAAATATATTTTTGTAAAACATTTAAATATGAATATAAATAAGTTTTATGTGGCTTAGAGTACTTCATAATAAATGAAGAACTTATAAGATAGTTCAGTGGGCAAAATGCTCATAATGCAAGCACGTAGACCCAAGTTCAGATCCTAGCACACATCTGAGAGCTAGATGTGGTTGCATGTGACAATAATCCCAGCACTGGGGAAGCCAAGACAGTGCTTGCTGGCTAGCTTGTCTAGCTGAATTAGTGAGCTCATGGTTCAGAAAGAGTCTCTGTCTCAAAAATAAAATAAAATAAAAAGTAAAGTCAAGTGTGACAGTGCATGCCTTTAATCCCAGCACTTGGGAGGCAGAGGTAAAAGGATTGCTCTGAGTTTGAGGCCAGCCTGGTACTACAAAACGAGTTCCAGGTCAGCCTGGGCTAAAGTGAGACACTACCTTGAAAAAACAAAGCAAAACAAAATGAAACAGTAAAGAGTAAAGTAGGAAGGCATTAGTAACATCTCCATAATGTAGTCAGCCTCTGGCCTACAGACTCACATACACATCCATACCCACCTGCTCACACAAGTGCATGTGTGCCCACATGCAAATGAATATACATGTGCATGCCACATATTCATTGATAACAATGCAAATTAAAATAGGAAGAAATAAAATAACGAATAAACCTGATTTAAAACAAACAGGCTTAAGGAAGAGGGAATAGTTGTGGAATATTACCATTAGTTAAATGGTATGGTCTATGATTAATAAATGGGAAGAAACTACCCTGTCTTCTTGAGTTTTCAAAGGTAAGCATTTTGCTTCTCTTGCAGGAAGGGTTTTCTCACATGAGGGTCTTATGTCTTACTTCAGGGCACAGGGCACTGAGGAACTTAGGAAAAGGCTTTCTGCACATTTCTTCTTAAATTCCTTCCACTAAAATACTAAGCAAAACAAGATGCTATATGTTAGGGTAGCTTGTTTGTATACAGTAGTTGGTGCTCAATAATACCTAGGATGATAATAATAACAATATTCATAAAATTTATTAAACTGTCATATGTATATATATTATGATAAAGACACCCCTTTCACTTTGTGACTCAACTCTCCTCCAATTGGGTCATACTATTAATTTCTTAGATCTCTTGAAGAAAAAAATGTGTACAATTAAGTAAAAACATGTATATAATGACCCTATCTGTTCATTGCCTTCAGAACATTGTTTTTTCACCTTGATGCACTAGCACAGTTTTTCATAGAACATGTAAATAAGCACAACTAAGATTTATTTATTGTCTCCTATACGCCAGGTTATCTCAGGGCTTTAAATGTATTGCCTTATTTAATTCTTTCTATAATGCAAAAAAGTAGATACTACTTTTATTTCATCTTCACTAACAAAGAAGCCATAGCACTGAGAATTAAATAAACTGTCCCAATGTTGTATGGCTGGAAAGCAATTAATATAAGTAGTCAACTCAACATTAGGATAGAGATAGGCTCTACTTTTCATTTGTAAACTGTTAAGGTCATTGACATTTGGAGACCTTTCTTATTCTTGTTGACAGTAGTTTAAAAGAGAGAACTGAACATTGTGCCTCCTTGTGGATGAGCTAAGGGATCATCTGCAGAACTTGCCTTACTTATCAGCCACTAGTGTCACCATAAGAAGAAACATAACAGGAGCCTCTGTGGGCAAGATCAGTGTTTCACTTCAGGCATGACTCTTGGTTGATTGACTTAATTTGCTTTTCAGACTGCATTCAGAAAATGAAATGGAAATAATGGCAGGCTGCTGAGAACTTGTTTTTCTTTTTTTTCTCTTAAAATGTGGTTTTTCAAATCGAGTTGAAGTTTGATATCCTTGAAGTTAATTTGAAGTTAAAGTTTTGGCGTGGTTGCACCTGATTGACTCATAATTCTGGAAATCTATAGAAATTTGCAACCTGGGTAGCATTTTTAGCTTTCCTTACTACCTTCGAAAAGGAATTACTCTTCTGAGAGCAAATGAACAGATGGGGCCTGGAGCGGCTGGCTGGCTATCTATAACAATGTAATCACTTGACTGGGTGTCACCCACTGGAGCATCTGTCAGGAGGGAGAGTTATGCTTCTGTACTTTGCTTTACTGACAATTAATCATACCTCTCTTTCTCTCACTGTTCAGCATGTTGTCTTTTTCATAACCTGGTGTCAGGAGATTTCAGTGACTCTGACATAATTCAGAATGGATACTACAACAGTCACATTATTGTGAGTCCTGTGAAACAAAAAGAGGCTTCAGTACAAGGGTGGCTGACATTTGTTCAGTTAGTTCTGACAAATCTATAAAGAGTCAGTCACCTAATCTCAGGAGAATTATGATTTATGATGACATCTCAGTGAAGAAAAGAAACATAATATGCTTACAGGAAGGCAGCCTCTCAATAGGGAGCAGGATGTAAAGAAGCTCAGAGATGGGCTGGAGAGATGGCTCAGCTGTTAAGACACTTGCCTCCAGTGCCTAAGGCCACGGGTTTAATTCCCCAGGACCCACATGGGCCAGATCCACAAGGTGGTGGTCCTGGTACATTCTCTCTCTCTCTCTCTCTCTCTCTCTCTCTCTCTCTCTCTCTCTCTCTCTCTCTCTCCTCTCTCTCTCTGTATCTATCTGCTTGAAAATGAATAAATAAAATAATAAAAAAAAAGAAAGTTAAAAAAAAAAGCTCAGAGAAATAGAAATGAACACCCCTTCCTGGGAGGGAAGTGCAGGAAGGAAATTCCAGAGACTCAGGAAGCCAACAAGTCTGGGATAGGGTTGCAAGACTCTGTCCTAAGGCTATATAAAGAGGGAGACAAATTTTTCTTCCCCCACCCTTTCCTGTTTGCTGTTTTGTGTGTGTGGTGTTGGTGATGGCTTCTCTTTCTCTCTCTGCTTAGACCTGTGAAATGGGGCCAGCCTCTTTCACTATTGTGGAACTTCCCTGGATCTGTAGCTTCAACAAATCCTTTCCTTCCATAACTGTGCCTGGTTTGGAGATTCATTCCAGCGGTGTGTGGCTGACTACGACACTTGCCAAGTAGGTGTTCACATCAGAGGTAACGTGTCTGAGTATAACAGTACTTACAATAGTGTCTCTGTCGATGTATTAGGATTCAGCAGAGAAACTGTAGTTATATATATCCATATTTGTGCATCAAATCTCCTTTAGCCGGTTGGTTCTCTTTCTCTGGTAAACACAATTAGTGTGCTTCTCTCTGTCTCATTCTTTGTCTCTGTCTCTGTCTCTGTCTCTCTCTCTTACACATACACACAGACACACACACACACAGACACACACACACACACACACACACACACCAGTCTACATGGATATGGAGGCTGAGAAATTCTGTTATCTGTCATCTGCAATTTAGGGAAATGGGAAAGTTGGCAATATAATATAGAGTTCCAAAGCCTGGAAACCAAGGGATGGGCAGATGGATTAAGTCCCTTTACAAGTAGGTCTGAGAAATAGGATTGTCAATGTCCTAGGCAGGAAAAGCTGGAAGTCCCAACTCAAAATTACAGGAAGGAGGACTAAGTTGGAAGGAAGATCCACTACTTCTACTGGATATAAATATATCATATCTCTCTATATTCTCATGTGTGTATATATGTGTAATTTTCAGTTAAGAACCCTTTAAGGGTAAAATTATATACTCTACTACATAAGTCAGAACCAAGTAATATGTCACATGGTAGGCGTTCAGTAATTCTTATGCCTTTCCAGTTATAACATCTCCATGGTCCCAAAGCCAGGTATGATAATTTAAAACTTCTGTTCGGAACTGGACTAGTCTACCTAAGGCTGTGGATGGGTTAAAGTAAACAAATGGGCTCACCTTCTGATGTTAGAGGTGGAAACTCAGAAAATATTCCTTTAATTTTCTTCTCATTCCTTTTGATAAATGCTACTTTTCCTCTTTTCTTTTTATTGAGAAAGATTGGAGAGGCTTTGATTGATTCTGGAACAGAGAGAATGCAAGAATAAGTAAACAAGAACAGAGACAGCCTATGGAAAACCAGCAGATAATGCCACAATAGAAAACAGTGGCGTGTTTCCTACTCTTGTGCTCATCATTAAGAAAAACAACAATAACAACAAACTGCATGAGTACTGGGAGTTGTGTTTCCTCCTCCACAAATAGTGGAGACTCTAGATGTTTATCAAAACAGTTTAGGGGGAAAAACACCTGGAATTATCACAAATAAGAGGCTGGAGAACTTGAAATGGTGTATCTGCTTATTGTGATTTAGAATACAGATAAATATAGTAAACTTTTTGGTTTTTAAAACTGTCAGGTGCTTATACGAAATTATCTTGCTTTTTATGCTATGATTGTAATACCTATTTTATTTTAAATGGCTTTCAGACAAGATGGTTACCAGTTGTCCCAAACAACTACTTTGGAGATTGAATCAGGAGGATCTCTTGAGCCCAGGACTTTGAAGCCAATTTGGACAACATATAAAAATAAATAAATAAATAAATCTTTCAGGAACAATTTTCTAGCTGAACATAAGATTCCCCGTTTTATTCTAGCGCTTCTTACAGAACCTTTTATGCATTCCTTACCTCCAGCCCAAAACTGTTCTCAGTGCATCCAATGTCCTCTGTATATGTTTCTGTATCAGGGTTTTTCACTTCAGTTGTAATTTTGTTTATACCTTCCCCTAGGCAATTTGTTCTTCAACAATAGGGATATTGTCCTATTCGGTGTTATTCTCATGGCACAAGGCCTTGAAAGATGGACTATATCACCAATAGTGAGTGAGACATACAGAAAAAGAACTGAATGTGGACAAATCTCTAACGACACTGTGAGCGCATGATCCAGCTCAGGAGATGAATGGGCTTTGTGTCATGGAACTGATTGATGAAAGTTGTTTTAAAAATGACCCTCCCAGGCCTGGTGGCACATACATCCCTTTAATCCCAGCATTGGGGGAAGAGGTAGGAGGATCACCATGAGTTCAAGGCCACCCTGAGAGAGACTACATAGTGAATTCCAGGTCAGCCTGGGCTAGAGCAAGACCCTACATTGAAAAACCAAACAAACAAACAAACAAACAAAAAACCCTGGGGCAGGGGAGATGGCTCAGCATTTAAGGTGCTTGCCTGCAAAGCCTAATGACCTGGGTTTGATTCCCCAGTACCCATATAAAGCCAGATGCCCAAAGTGGCACATACAGCGGCTGTAGGCCTGGGTGTGCCCATTCGTTCTCTCTCTCCAAAGAAATAAAAAAAAATTAAAACAACTTGTTAAAGCTTATGGAAATTGTGAGCTATTTAATTTTAAATAAGTACATGTACGAGTGGTAGAAAGGTAAGATCTTCTCACTTGAGCTCAGACTGCTCTGCTCATGCACCATGGGGTGTGGCTTGTTCCTCATGGAGGCAGCCGCCTAGCCCAGGCCTCCTCTTCCCCAGTTCCCCCCTCCCCTCACACAAGCTTCCTGCCCTTCAGCTGAGGCTTGTGGCTGGTAAATTCTATGACTCCCCCTTCATGCCCCACACCTCCATCTGCCCACATCTACTCATAGAATGGAGGGTCCATTTGGTGTGAAACCCTGGGAATTCTGGGAGTTGATAGCACAACTTCCCAAGGCACCTTTTCTGAGCTAAAAGAGGGAAACTTTTAAGCCCAAAGGACCTCAAACACAGGGGATGAAGTTCAAGGTAGTTACAAAGTACGATTCCCTCCATATGAAAATCCCAAATAGAGAATTCTATATGTAGAGAGAGTTCAAAATGGTCGAGTTGGGAGGAGCAGAGAGGATGGGAGGGGCGGTAAAGGACACAGGATCTCTTTTTGAAGTGACAGCATATTCTAAATTTCACTGCAATTCTTGCACATGAATAGAGTAAAGATTACTAAATCCATTGAGCTTCATCAAAATGAAGGTACTCAGAAATAGAAAAACAAATCCCGAGGGTTGAGCAAATGGACGAGCACACTTCAGGAAGGCAGAGCCTGGGATGAGGAGCGCCAGCAGCCTAGAAGGAGCGCAGGACCCTGCTTGCATCCTGTTTCTATTTAAGCCTCTACAAGCCGCAAGGCTGATTTCATTACAGCTCCAAAGACCCAATTCATCCAAAATGTCTTCACGTTCTCTTCTGTTGAAGATGTTTTATTTGCAAATCTTCCTTGGCCACACCATAGACTACAAAAACTAGCATTTTTCATGGCATGATTTAAATATAAGATTAGTCTCTGCATAAAATATATAGAGCCAATAATTCAAATTTTATCTCAGGTATACTGGATGGTGTCTCAGACCCCTCGAGAAAATCCAAATCTATGTATTCCACATGAAATCCAGGTGAAAGGCTCTATGTATGTAAAGATAAGAACATGATAAATATTGAACCGTAGCAGTAAAGATAGAACTAAATTTATAATGAATTTCCAAATACAGACACATTTTCACCTGACTTCAAAGAAATATATAATTCACATAAACACCATATATATATGATATATATGATATATATAATATATGTATGTATATATATATCAGAATGGTCTCTTTATAATAAAAGACTTATTTGTTCTTTAATACTTAGTCTAGAATATTACTCACATATTCATTCATTACTTAGTATAAAATATAATACAAGAGAGAACATAGCCTATTATGTTGTACTGAATCTTAGCCTGAAGGCAAGAAGGAGGGAAAGTGTCCACTAATGAAAGAATGAATGGATGCTTGATTGGAGTGGGTCAGCAGGATCTTCTGTTATGTGATTTCCCAGATTTTATTTGAACCATTTGTCATAAAACATTTTAAAATATAATTGTAATGCACATTTTTATCACTACACATTTATAAACCATGATAAGAGAGTCAAAAGGCCACACATTGTTTATGAATAGAAGGTCTGAGAAATCTACCAGTGTGCTTCCAAGTGTTCGTCATCATGGCCCCCTTCTCTGGACCAGTTTCTGGATGTCAAGTTAATTGAAAATGAAGAAACAATGCTAAGAAAACAAAAGTCTTTATTTATTTATTATTTTTTTTGGGGGGGGGGTTCAAGGTAGGGTCTCGCTGTAGCCCAGGCTGACCTGCAATTCACTATGTAGTCTCAGGGTAGCCTCAAACTCAGGGTGATCCTCCTACCTCTGCCCAGCAAAAAACAAGTCTTATAATAGTTCAATAATGAACTTGAGAAAAGTCAGCCTTTTTACATGTGTCATCAATGGCTTTTCACAAATGTGTAATTTTGTCATGATTACAAAGAAGCTATAGGTTTATCAGAGTCCCTTTTCTTTCAGTCCCTTCTTCTACTCTCGGGTCATCTTTTGCCTCTATAGTTTTTCAAGAGTGTCATGGGCAGTCGACAGACGACCTCAGGTAGCCTTTGCTGCGGGCTTCTTTCACTCACGTGTTCCGTGTCCACACCTTTTCACTGCTGTGGTCATGGCACTGTAGGTGTGACCCAGCATACTTATCCATTGCATGATTGATATGCAGGTTTCAGTTGCAGTGAATTTATAGATAGATAGATAGATAACTGTTACAAACATTTACATGTTGGTGTTTCTGTGGACATATTTTATTTATTTTGGATAAGTGTAATAAACTCAAGTTCCTAGATCGTATACTAATATAAAGAACTCTCGCAATTTGATGCTAAGAAATAAACCAATGAATGTTAGGCAAACTGTTTAACTAGGTAGTTACAAAGATGATTTAAAGAGAGTAAATAAGCATATTTGAAAGAAAAACAAACATTTACCAGGGAACTATGTAGTCATGAAATTACCATAAGAGTGTGAAATCTTCTGAATTTTCATAAGTTGCTGGTGGGGATGTTACTTTAGAAAAAACCTTTCTCAGGTTTATACAAAATCAATCATGCAAGCTCCCAGTTTTCCTAAAACTGGTTTAAGCAGATGGCTCCACCTAGTGTGTAAGTGGAAGGAAATGCTAAGGACTTGTAACAATACTGAAATTGGAAGAATTGCAGCCTGCAAATACGCCTCC
>PVHP010030411.1:0-21715 GCA_004024765.1 Zapus hudsonius | reverse complement strand
ATGCTTGAGTTAGATAGCTTCATCTCATTCATGTCTTTTCTCATAATTTCCATATCAGCCATTAGCTGCTTCCTATTTGCATTGCAGTTGTGGTCAGGAGTCTTATTGTTCTCTCTTTGCGATTGTGTATGTGCTGCCTCTACTCCTTTGCCACTTTCGTGTTCCATAAAGGGACTAGGGGCCCTGGGTTGGGGAGTTCCGTCTTTGATTTATGTGGGTTTTTTCCTTTGATTTCTTCCTATGTCCAGGTAGGGGAGTGGGACTCAGGTACCCTGGGGAGTGCTTTTCAGCCTGCTTTGCTTCCAGTGGAAATGTCACTAGGTTTGATCTTAAACTAAGGTCTTTTTTTGTTGGGGTTTTCTGTCCTCAGAGAGGCTTAGATCTTTACCTGTCTGGATCCCTCTGTCTGTGACTGTTTATTTTGAGAGCCACCACATAGCCCCCTGTCCCCAGTTGGTATGCTGCAGTAGAAACACAGTCCCAGCACTCCAACTATAGGGCCCAGTGTTCTCTCACCTGACTGTGCCCTCCTATCAGTGGCGTGTGGTCCCTGGTGCCCGCTGAAGCTGCTTTTGCCCTCCCAGCACTGGCAGAGGTTCCCAGGTGCCTGAGGCCTGGCTCCGCAGCCAATCAGCTGTGGGCAGAGTGCGCTCCGGGAATCGTGCTAGATCAGTTTGCCCAAGGAGTGCGTCTGCCTTTATATGTGGGGGGGTCTCAGGGAGAAGTGCGCCCAAGAATCGCTGTAGGGAGGCTGGAGGAAGGGGGCCCTGGGAGGTAGAGGTGCTCAGCAGGCAAGAGCTCTCGGGCAGTACCGGAGAGGAGAAAATGTCGCCGGTGGGAGCGGGAGCTAGGGTTGTGTGAAGGGTGGCGCTTTGTTCCTCTGCCGAGTAGAAAGCACCTGTGGAGACGGTAGGTTTGGGTTTAGGGCCAGCTGGGGTCCCGGGTTTGGATCCCAGCTGAAGAATCAAACCTTTTCGACGAGAGTCCTGGCGAGGCTGATACTTCTTCGCCATCATGCTCCGCCCCCCAGGATTACTTTTTGAAACTTGTTTATAAGCAAAACCTATTTTGGCAACCCGCCAGGCGCCATCTTGAGAATAGGAAAGGGTGTGCCTCCATGGGCCCCCAGAGGCATCTGACCCCAACATCTCCCCCTTATTTTTTATATAAAATAGGCTTGGGACCATGTTTGCCTTAGGTTGTTTATGGCAAATTATATTTTTAATATTGTATCTGGGCTAAAGAGAGGCTCCATGGTTAAAGGTTCCTGTTTTCAAAGCATGAAGGCCCAGGTTTGATTCTCTAGTACCAACATAAAGCCAGATATATCCGGAATTCATTTGCAGTGGCAAGAGGGCCTGATGTGTGTTTGCCACACCCCCCACCCCACCACACACATACATGCTCTCTCTCTTTCTCTTTCTAAATAATAAATAAAAAATTAAAAGAAAAAGGAAATATTCTATTCAAGCCAAGTATGAAGACTTTTAGAATCAGGGAAACTATTCTGGTCCTTGGGTTATTGGCATTGTGAAAGGTAACACATCTCAAAGATGAACTTGAATTATTTCAATCAACAACTGAATAGATTGGGTTGGAGAGATGGCTTAGGGGATAAAACAATTGTCACATAAGTGTAAGTACCTGAGTTCAAACCTCAAGATCCTTCATAAAATCTGGATGCCATAGCCAGGAAATTTAATTCCAGAACAGTTTTGATGAGAAGGGAGGTGGAGACAGGGAAATCCACTGGCCAGCTACCTTGGGTAACAGAGTGAAAAGAAAGAGACACTTCCTCAAAGAAGTAGATGGTGAACACTGACACCAGAAAGTTGTCCTCTGACTTCCACAAGTGTACTGTGAGTAAAGTGCTTTATTTGCAAGTATGAGGACCTGTGTTCAATCCCCCAGTTCTCACAAAAATATTGGACATACCTATATAATCTACACCCTTAGGACAGAGAGAACAAAGGAATCCTGGAGGGTCCCTAGTCAGCCTGTCTAGCCTAAGTGGAGAGACTCTTTCAAAACGAGTTGAATGGTGCCCAAGAATAGCATATGAGGTTGTCCTCTTGCCCCACATGCATGTGCACATTCGTCCATGCACACACAAACATAAAACCCATGCATATAGGTTAGAACATATGGAATGATTCTAAGAGGTCCAGCTTTCTGGAAAAGAAGCCCAAGCAGGAGAGATCAGTCACCATGCTACCCAGGAAAGCAAGAGAGACTCATGGCCACCTGACTTTGGCTCTTGGGATCTACCTAGTGTTCTTGTGGCTCTTCGCTTATAGGGTGAGTCATGTGATATAGAAATTTACCCTCCCGCCAAAACTTATAAAAATGGGCCACCTTGCTTTGTTTTTCAGATTTTTGCAACCTCCCTCTCTCCTCTCCTCCTCCTATCTCTCCCTTCTTTCTTCTTATCCTCTTCTGTTTCATCTTCCTCCTTTTCTTCCTCCTCATCTTCCTTTCACTCCTTTTTTGGTTTTTCTTCCTCCTCTTCCTTCTGCCTTTCTCTTCATTCTCTTTTTCTATCACTCTCTATGAGATCAAATGGTGCCACCTTAGCATAATGTTTCCAACACTTCTAATAAAAAAAAACTATAACTTTAAAAAGGTATTTCATCTCAGTTCCTATCTCTTGTATGAGGCTTCTCTCCCTCACAATATTATCAATATATACATAAAATAAAATATTAAAATAAACCATAGGTTCCTGGATTAAACCAAATATACTTTAGCAGTCAGGATCACTAAAAAATAACACAAATTCTCAAATTAGAAGTCCATTCTATATATTTTTACCAGCTTCTTTTATGGAATTACATTCAAAGATGGGAATAACTAAAATAAATGGAATCCAGGTCTCTTTCTCTTCCACCTTTTGGAGACTTTCTCATAATTTGGAGACAAACTTTCCAGATAATAAAGTACTGAAAGGAATAAATCCATTGAAATTACCATTGTTGGAATACTTATTAAGTTTCAGACAGTTTCACTGCTGTGTGTGTAGACAGCAGAGAAATCTTCTGCACTCAACAAGTTTAAACATTAATGTGGAGAGATAGAAAACTAGCAGATGGGGGACAGGAGAAATGGCTCAGTATTTAAAGGTGCTTGTTTGCAAAGCCTGGTGGCCCTAGTTGAATTCCCCAGTATTCACATAAAACCAGATGCATAGGATGGTACATGCTTCTAGAGTTTGTCTTTAGTGACAGGAGACACTGACATACCCATTTATAAATTAATTAATTAATAGAAGATGGATGTATTAAAATTTAGGGAAATAAGAATGGGAGCTCAGGTTAGAGACATGTATCAGTGAGTAAAGTACTGTGCAAGCATGAGGACCTGAGTTCAAATTGCCAGAACCCATATAAAAGTCAATCCTATCAGTGAGGAGGCAGACACAGGAGGATCCCTGGTGTATGCTGGATTGTTGAGTTTCGCTGAATTGGTGAGCTCTCAGTTCAGTGACAGACCCTGTCTCATAAAATACAGTGGAGAGCAACTTAGGAAAATAATCAATGCCAACTTGTGGACTCAACATGTATATGTTATTGCACATATACATACACATGCACCACACATATACATACAGAGAATGAGAGCTGAAGAAGGAAATCCATGCAGGACTGTGAAATAACTCACAAAGACAACCATTGTGGCTATTGTGGGAAGTCATGCAGAAGGTAGACCAGTTAGACAGCCCACATAGCACTCCATATGCATTTGGATGTTTTCTTGGTAATTTGGTATGGGATAGAAGGAGCAGAAGCATTGGGAGGTGGCTTATTGTGAGGTAGAAGAACTATAAAGGGACATAGAAAACTCATAAATTTGCACGTTATTTGGGTCAAACAACTAGAAAATGTATAATGTATAATGTATAATGGGGAAAGGTGTGTGAGAGGGCCCAAAAGTTCTCACAGATGGATGCTTTCTCTTTCAAAAGAAAGAAGAGTAAGAATATAAGTCCAAATGTGTCATTTATATAACCATCAGAATTTTGAGGCTTTCTTGGTAGTATGACTTATATTCAGTATGCTTGGTTTCTCTACTGCCTTCATTACAGACAGTATAGTTCTGGGATGCAGACAAGAAAAACACTCTCACAGAACATTGCATAAGTACATACCTGTGAAGTGGCAGGCCTCCTCTCACAATCTTGGGTTTTAGCAATGAACAGACATAGCCCTGCCTTTCTTTGTGGAGCAATTGTTGCTGGAGCAAAATACCTGATAAAAATCAATGTAAATAAGGAAAGGCTTATTTCTGCTTACAGTTGAGGTTATAGTCATTACGGGGAAGGCGTGGTGGCAGGAACTTGAGGCTGCTGGTCACATTCATTCCACAATGAGGAAGCAGAGTGATGAATGCTGCTGCTCAGCTCACTTTTTTTTTTCTTTTTATTCAGTCCAGGACCCCAGCTTTTGGAATGGCATCACCAGCAGTAAAGGTGAGTCAGTCTTCTCACCTCAACTAGCCTAATCAATATAATCCCTAATAGTCATGTCCAGCAGCTAACATAGTAATTCTAGTCCTGTCAAGTTGACCATCAATATAAACCATCACAGACAGCAATGATTCTCATAGGCTATGGAGGAACATGCTGTCAAGTTTCACTCACAGCATCCTGAACACCTAGGAGAGTACAAATGCCCTTAGGTATCACCAGGGTCAGCTCACTGGGTTACCACTACCTAGCCCTCCTTCTACTAGTAACACTGCACTAGCTTGCCCATCATTTCTTCCCCTTACCCCTTCTCAAACTCTCACATTGCTTTGAGCTTGCTTCCTTTCTGTCTCCAGCAAACTGAACTTCTTGCAATTTTCCCTGAGCATGATTATTGTGTTGTGCTAGCACACAAACCTCTCTTTTCTGTTTGTCTTCATGTTGAGCTGGCTCATGTTGGGTGACTTATAATGTAGCAGGACCCTGGTGCTGATCATCTATTTATTTGAAATATTTCACTTATTACCCCTGACCCTATACATTAATTGAGCTGCATGACAGAGTCCCTTCAAAACACAACATAGTATTATAACATGATTTGATTTAGTATCCACCCTGACCACACCATCTCTTCTGTGTGTGTGTGTGTGTGTGTGTGTGTGTGTGTGTGTGTATTCATGTGCAGATACAAATGTATGTATGTACAGGAGTGCATGAATATGTGGGGTGGGGCTGTGGAAAAGAGGACCACCTCAAGTGCTATTTTTAGGAATGTTGCTCACCTTTTCTGAAACAGGGTCTCATTGGATTGACTGGGAGCTCAACACTTAGGCAGTATGTACCAGATTCAGCCATGTCCCTGCCTCCTCAGATCTGGGATTACAGGAGTGTCTTTTGTTTTCTTGTATATGTAGGTTCAAATGTGTGTGGATGCACATTAAAGTGTTTGTGTATGTGGAGGCCAAAGGTTGCTATTGATGTTGTGCTTTCCTGGATCACTTTCCTTTTAAAAATCTCTCTCTCTCTCTCTCTCTCTCTCTCTCTCTCTCTCTCTCTCTCTCTCTCTCTCTCTGTGTGTGTGTGTGTGTGTGTGTGTGTGTGTGTGTGTGTGTGTGTGTAGTGAATGGGAATCTCTTGTCACTGCTAAAGAATACCCATGTAGCTTTATGTAGGTGACTGGTAAAGTGAATCAGGGCCAATAGGTTTTGCAAGCAAGCACCTTTAAACACTGAGACATCTCTTCAGCCCTGTTTCTTCCTTATTTTATTAAGACAGCATCCCACAGTTGAGTCTAGATATTGCTAACTCAGCTAGTCTAGACAGCTTGACCCAGTGATCTTTGCCTCCTAAGCACAGGGATTACAGTATACAAATATGCATGCCCAATTGGCATTACTGTGGGTTCTGGGGATCTGAACTCAGTTCCTTCAGCTTACATGGCAAGTGCGTTATCTACTGAGTAACCTCTCAAGTCCCATGTCCAGATTTTTTCCCATTAATATGCAATCTGTGGATTAAATTTACATCCGATCTTCATGATTGCACAGGAATTTACCAACTGAGGTATCTCCCCAGCCCTTTTCTTTCTTTCTTTCTTTTTTTTTTGATGATAGATAAAGTAAAAAGAAAAAAAAAAGTCTTGTCTAACAAAAATTTTTGTCTAAGACTAACTAGAAAAATAACTAGCTTTCTTTTCCTAACAAAAGACTATAACCTCATAACTTCTTCCACACAAGGTCTCACAAGGCAGAAATGGTGGTGTTGGAATTGGGCTCTTACGTGGAATATATTGGTAAGTATCCATTTCAAACTTATTTGGTTTCCTAGTAGAAAACAATTTTGTGGATATAAGACTGAGGGCCCCAAGTTCTGCATGGCTATTGGCTGTGGCCAACCTGCTGTGATGGTTCTCAGGTCTTAATCTCTTATTGTCTGATGACATGACTCACATACCACATTTCTCCTGCTTCCAATCTTTTAATTTTGGCCAACAAGTGGAAAGAGGACTGTGCTGTGTTGAGGCTCCTGAAGTGGAATTGAGATCCCCTTCATATCCAACTTAAAGTCAACTGAATTGCACATTCAAAATATATCTTTCCATGTATAGAACTTGAAATGATGTAATCACAAAAGTCACTCATGGCAGTGGACATCAAAGCATCCATTTAGAGGTCAACCTGGGATACCTACCAAAACAAATGTGCAGACTGATGCATTTGCTCATGAGAGGGTCTGGGACTTATAGGCCTTATGCAATACAGAAGAACAACACCAAATATAGCATATACTAAAACAGACTATTGATTGATAATATAAGCATTCAGATGATATGTTCTTCTGACTGGGGTGTGTATGTGTGTGTGATCACTACATGTCTAATATAATAAAAAAATAATATAAATTTGTGCAATAGTCATTGTACAAAATCGAAAAAGGGAAAATCTGTGCATCTGTAAGAATCCCATTTCTTCAACAACTGTGAGAAGAGAACAACTGTCAAACCAGAGATGTGTATTGTGAGCCTTTATCAACAGGCCAAATGTCTAAATAGATTATTATATTATGTGGATGTGGAAGAATCATGCTATTTACTGTGTAAACATGAGGAGATTCACATTACATTACTCTCAAAATAACACACTTTTGGAGGGCAAAGCAAGATGGTGGAAGAGTAACAGCATCAACAGGACTCTCTCCGTAAAAGTTTGATTTTCCAGCTGGGATCCAAACTTTGGACACCAGCCAGACCTGAACCCGGGTCCTGCCTCATCCCCCCAGCTTCTGTGCCAGAGCAGACGAGGTTCCCCAGCGGCTCTCTGCTCCGCAGAGGAGCGGAGAGCCAAACCCTCCCCCACCCCAACCTCCTGCCATTGTCCTCTCACAGCAGGTTCCTAGCCCATGTCACCGATTGAGCGGCTTCCCCATGCGGGGCTCCCCTCCCTCCAGCACCTGATCCTCAAACGTGCTTCTCTCCACGACCCCCCCCCCCACATACACAGGCAAACGTGTTCCTTGGGAAACCTGACCTACCTTGGTTCCAGGGCCAGACCTCAGGCAGTTACCTGGGAACCTTGGCAGAGGCCCGTTCAGACGGGTACCTGCCAGGAGGGCACGGACTGTCTCTCCGTAGAGGTTTGATTTTCCAGCTGGGATCCAGGCCCCGAATCACAGCCGGACCTGAACACAAGCCCACACTCTCGCCAGCTTCGGGACCACGACAGGGTTTGCCAGCGACTCTCTGCTTTGCAGGGGAACACAGAGCTGAACCCTCCCCCACCACAAGCTCCTGCCATTGTCTTCTCCCTTCGGTTCCAAGCCTGTGCCAACGAATCAGTGGCTTCCCCTCGCAGGGGTCCCCTCCTTCCAGTACCCAATCCTCAGGCACATTTCTCTCCACAATTCCCCCACATACACAGGCAGACGGATCCTTGGGCAAATTGACCTAGCTTGGTTCCAGGGCCAGACCTCAGGCAGTTACCTGGGAACCTCGGCAGAGGCTGGTTCAGATGGGTACCTGCAAGGAGGGCACAGGTGGTCTCGGCGAGTACGCCAATGCCAGGAAGTAAAGTGGGCTGAATAGCACTCCCCAGAGTGCCTGAGTTCCACTCCCCTACCTGGACATGGGCAGAAACCAATGGAAAAAACCCACAGAAATAAAAGGCGTAACTACCCAACCCAGGGACTCTAGTCCTTTATGGAACAGGAAAGTGGCAAGGAAGTAGAAGCAGCACATATAAAATCACAAAGAGAGAATAATATAACTCTTGACCACAACCACAATGCAAACATGACTTAATGGCTGTTATGGAAATTATGAGAAAAGACATGAATGAGATGAAGCTTCCTAACTCTAGCATAGACTCCAGACTGAATTTAATGGAGAGAAATATGAATGAATTCAGAAACACAAAAAGTGAATTGAAGATTAATCAACTAAGGGAGGAACTAGATAATCAATTGATTAAATTTGATGAGAACTTCAGAAAACTTAAAAATAATTATCAGGAATCCCAAGCAAAAACAAAAATAGATGAAAATTGGATCTCACCAAAGAATTGGAGACTATAAAAAAAATTATAGCAGAAACCAATAATGAAAAGGAGATGTTAAAAACCTCCCTTGAATCAATCAGGCCCAGAGTTGACAATCTGGAGGACAGACTCTCAGAAGTTAAAGACAAGGCAGAATGAATTAATAAGGATGTCATAGGTTTCAATAAATTTAACAAATCAAGTGAGCAAATTTTGAGGGATCTATGGGATACAATAAAGAGGCCCAATATTAGAATCATGGGGATCCCAGAGGGAGAAGAAACCCAGGCTAAGGCATAGGAAATATCTTCAACAGAATTATTCAAGACAACTTTCCCTATTTAACAAGAGAAAGCCCACTCAACTGTCAAGGGGCCCAGAGGACTCCAAACAGACAGGACATGAAGAGGAATTCTCCAAGACACATTTTAATTAAGATGCCTAACATAAAAAGCAAAGAGAAAATACTCAAAGCTGCTAGAGAAAAGCAAACTGTAACTTACAGAGGAAAAGCCATCAGACTTACCTCAGACTTCTCATCAGAAAACATGAAAGTCAGAAGGGCTTGGAATAATGCTTTTCAGGGCCTAAAGAAGTATGGCTTTCAACCTAGACTACGGTACCCAGCAAAGCTATCCCTCATAATAGATGGAGAAGTGAAAGTGTTCCATGAAGTAAACCAGCTCTACGACTATTTGAAAACAAAACCAAAATTTCAGAAGATCCTGCAAGAGATATCCCACACAGAAGAAACAAGAAATCTACCTCAGAAGAGTACCAGAGATGAGAGACGACAACCACAGTCAGTATGCTAATAACAGCAGCACAGACAACAACCCCTGTTGGGTGCTTCTCCAGATGTTACCCTGGCCCACTACTAAATGAGCCTGTCTCTCTGGCCAGCAGGAGACCTGGCTCCATCGAGGAAAGGTGAGCACGACGGCTGGACAATCACACGCAGCAGGGAGAAGTGTCCAAGCAGATCTCAAAACTTTATTTTCACATCCAGCCTTATATCCAATCTAGGGATGGGTTGCATTGCCTTATCTCTTACACAAAGGGGGCTCAGTAAACAGGAACACAGCTACAAAAACTCAAGCAGCAGGAGTAAAACCTATTATCACTTGTAAACAGGATTTAGGGCCTTCAGCCATCCCCCTGCCTCCTGGGGGCACAGGTGTGCTAGGAACAAAGGCATGAGTTACCATGCTCTCATCTGGATGCATATTAAAGCTTAGCTCTCAGATATGCAGCCAGGCTGGGTCCTACATCTCACTCTTTTCTGTTTGCTTGTAAGCAGGAGAGTTTGGCCACACACTCTGGGACCACCTCATAGTTGTCATAAATGTGGGGGAGTTTAGCTCTAAACAGAACCCCTCAGACTCCAGACCAAAGAGCGAGCCTCCAAAGTGGGCCCCTCATATCCTGAGAGAAAATTACTGTTGAGGAGACAATATCTGGACCCTCAATGCCATGAGCTGTATCTCATTGACTTAAAAGCAATTAGCCTAGCCATGGAGACTGTATAAACCAAGATTGAGGAGGCATTATCCTGCTCTCTGAGCCCCTTTGCTGGTTTAAGTTCTGCTTGAACTTTTTTAAGGGAATCTACATTAACTCCTGTATGATTAACAAAAGCATAATACAAAAGCACAATATTTCTCCAGTCCCCCCTACCTTAAGAAACAACATAACATATAGTATAATATTTTTAGCCCCTAAGGAATAACATAGAACATAGTATAATATTTTCTCACGCCCCAAGAAATAACATAAAACATAGTATAATAATTTTTTTAACAGTTGCTTGAAGGGAGTTTTGATCAGACTCTGTTAATGTCCATCTCTGCTCCAGCAATACCAAGTCTCAGGGCAAAGGCCAGGGTAGCTGTTTCTTGTCCTTCTCAGCAGAGTGGGGGTGATGGCCTGCAGAGGTAGGGTGCCATTTATCTGCAGCAGTGGCTTCTGTGGGGGCAGGGCATCATTCTGGCTGCATAGATTTGGGAGCAGCTTCTTTAAGTCCTTTGTAAAGATGACTGTACTCTGAACCTTTAGAAGACATGGGAGGCAGCTTGTATCCTCAAGAGTCCCCACATTCCTGTAAAGAAGCACAAATGTCTTGCTTTGCAGGTATCATCCACAAGCGATTATTCATGTGGGGCAGGTCTCCCCAATGGGAAAGACACAGCCAAATCCTCTCACAGGTCCTTGGCAACCTTTGTGGGGTCTCACTCCTAAACTTATATAATTCCCCCCTCTCTTGAGTATACTGTTGGGAAATGGGGACGAAGAAATCTCTCTCTGGTCTTTTTCCTGCTGAATAGGACATGAAGTTAAGGCAACTGGGGGTATTCCTCAGAGAGGGCAGGGTCCCTATCAGAGGCCCAAGAGAGAGACCCATTAGCCATATTACATATTGCCAAGATTTTGTCCTGTCTCACATTGTGAGGCAGGAGGTGGGATAGCTCCCCCCAGAAGTGGGGAGTTTTTCATATAGGGTGTCCATCAGGTTGCTCTCCACTGTGGAAACTCAGATCCATCCCCAGAATTGTTCACTTAATGGCATCATAGCATCTGATATTGTCTGAGATGGTTCCTATATGGCTTGTAAAGCATAAGACATATATTAATAGTTATCAAGAGAAATAGATATAGCATTTTATTTCAATAACAGCACAAGTGTTACTATAGACAAATGTAGTTTTTGAAGCATTTTCAGAAATAAGTCCAAATATAGAGATGTAACCTGGATGTCATTAGATCCAGAGCAGTCTAGAAAGACAGTATCTATGTTTGAAAACATACCAGTTATTTAGGAACGTTTGGAAACTCAAAGTGTAGAGGCTGAAATAGTTTTCCTCAGTTGTCTGAACTTGCATCCTGGAGTAGGGAATGTCTTAAAGAGTTAGTTTAAATACATAAAATAAGACAATTGTTGAAATAATATCTTAGATGGAGACTCTGTGATTATCCACAATCAAGCAGAGTCCAGTCCTGTTATATCAGAGCAGCTGAATTCTAATATCAATCTGATTTTGAAAAAGAAAACATGTGATAACCACTGTTGTTAGCTTAACATTAGGCCTTAATTAACCTGATATATAGTAATAATTCTTATAAACATAAGACAATTATATCTTATCCATGACAGAAATTATATAAAAGCTTAAGTTCCTTTAACCTATTTACCTAATAGGAGGATAGAATCCAGAATGGCTTAAATTAAACCTTAAGTTGCATAAGTCCAATAATGATCATTTGATAGCTTTAGCATGAACAAATAAAAATCATTAAACCCACAATGTTTTTAGATGTGAGAGCCTTATTTTAGAAAATTAATACCAGTAAGTAATATTTATCTTAAAAACTTAATTTTTTAATAAATTATATACTGACAAAGAAATATAGTTAGCCTGGGTGAGTACCTTAAGAGTTCGTTTTTGTATATTTCTTAACCCCCAAACAACCTAGTCACTGAGCTAATAGCTATAACTGGAGTGATATTTAAAGCTGACCTGTGGCAGTCACTTCTTTTAAAACTTGCTATGACTAGTCTTTTTGCAAAATCCCAAAATTAATTTTTATTAAGAGATTAAGCAAATATCTTTAGTAACCACTATATATAGAAATTTGTACTTGCCAAATGAGTATAACTATTAAAGAGCATCTCTAACCATTGAACAGCCTGATCCCTAACATAGACCTATAAGTAAGACACTTTCTAGGGGCATTCTCCCCCCTCTTTTATTTATAAGCAAGCAAAAAAACATATACTACTTACAGCAGACAATTTTCTAAATATGAAAAAATAGTAGGCATATTATAACCCAAACTGGGTACTTTCTTGTACCAAATCCATAAGTATGAGAGGCATTGCATGCACCATAAGGCTTAACTCACTTTTATATCCGTACAGACAGAGAAAAAGCCTTATAAATTAATTTAAATTAAGTCTAAGTAAGCTTAAATAAACCTAAATATTTATACATGATCAATCATTTCTAGGACATTATTAATGCAGATCTTATTGGCATTATTTGTGCCTTTCCTGGGGCTGTGGACTGTGTCTCAGACCTCCAAGCCCATCTCCTGACATAAGAACAGCGCTCTGAGCACTGGGTCCTGACTTTTACTGTTTTGTGGGGCTGTGGTCTGTGTCTCAGACCTCCAGGCCCGACCTTTTGCCATAAGCACAGCGCCCTGAGCGCTGGGTCCTGACTTGCCTGTTGCGTTACCCATTGGCCAAATGTGGGTCTCAATCACCTCGCTTCCGATTGGCACTCGATGAGCAGGGGGCTCCCCTGGAAACTCAGACGGACAAAACGGACAAGTATAGAACTGGGAGAAGCAGCGAGACTACCAGACTTCAAGTCCCTGTTCAGGCGCCAGATGCTGGGTGCTTCTCCAGATGTTACCGCTCGGGTCCCTGGCCCCCTGCTAAATGAACCTCAGTCTCTCTGGCCAGCAGGAGACCTGGCTCCATCGAGGAAAGGTGAGCACGACGGCTGGACAATCACACCCAGCCGAGAGAAGTGTCCAAGCAGATCTCATAACTTTATTTTCATATCCAGCCTTATATACAATCTAGGGATGTGTTGCATTGCCTTATCTCTTACACAAAGGGGGCTCAGTAAACAGGAACACAGCTACAAAAACTCAGGCAGCAGGAGTAAAACCTATTAGCACTTGTAAACAGGATTTAGGGCCTTCAACCATCCCCTGCCTCCTGGGGGCACAGGTGTGCTAGGAACAAAGGCATGAGTTACCATGCTCTCATCCGGATGCATATTAAAGCTTAGCTCTCAGATATGCAGCCAGGCTGGGTCCTACAAACCCCCATTAACCATTCATCATGGCAGGGCTTAAAGCAAAAATCACAGTTATATCACTGAATATAAATGGACTTAACTACCCTATAAAAAGACATGGACTTGCAGGGTAGATTAGAAAAATGGACCCTTCCATCTGCTGCCTTCAGGAAATGCACTTTAATTCTAAAGACAGCAATCTTCTTAGAGTAAAAGGATGGAAAACAGTCTATCAAGCATGTGGAAGTAAAAAGAAAGCACTGTGGCTACATTAATCTCTGACAAAATAGACTTTACACAAAAATCAATTAAAAAGGATAATGATTGTCTCTTCTTACTAATCAAAGGAATGATCCAGCAGGAAGATATGACCATCATTAACATATATGCACCAAATTTGGGTGCAACAGAGTTCATAAAGTAAACCCTACTCAAAAATCTAGCAGAAGTAGACTCTGATTCCATCATAGTAGGATATTTTAATACACCTCTATCAGCTCTAGACACATAAACCAAACAGAAGATCATTAGGGACATAATGGAGCTTAATGATACCATTGGCCAGCTGGGCATAACAGATATTTACAGAACGTCCTACCCCAAAGACACAGAATATACATTCTTCTCAGCAGCATATGGGACTTTTTCTAAAATTGATCACATCTTATGTCACAAATCTTCCCTAAACAAATTCAGGAAGATCGATGTAGTTCCTTGTATCATATCAGATAATAGTGCATTAAAGGTAAGAGTTAACAATGGAACAGGATCCAGAAAATAAACAAAGTACTGGTGCCTTAATAATTCACTCCTAAAAATGATTGGGTCATCCAAGAAATAAAACAGGAAATTCAGAATTTCCTACTAATAAATGGTGACAATAACAAATCATATCAGAATGTATGTGACACAATAAAGGCAGTCCTGAGTGGAAAGTAAATTGCGCTAAATGCCTTCATATCAAAGACAGGCCTCAAATCCATCGCCAAACCACTCCCCTAAGATCATTGGAACAGATGGAAAAAGCTAACCCGAGGAGCTCAAGATGAAAGGAAATAATTAAAATCAGAGCTAAGATTAATGAAATGGAAATAAAGAAAACAATTTTAAAAGTAGATAAATCAAAGAGTTGGTTTTTTGAAAAAGTTAATAAGATCGACAAACCCCTGACCAATCTAATCAAACAAAGAAATGAGAAAGCCAAAATCAACAAAATCAAAAAGGACAATGGTGAGATCACAACAGATCCTGAAGACATTGGAAGAATCATCAGGTCATACTTCCAAAACCTCTACTCCACAAAATTAGAGAACCTGGAAGAAATGGATAAGTATTTGGACACCTACCAACTGCCAAAGCTTAACCCAGAGCAGATAAAAGCACTAAATAAACCTATCACATCAGCTGAGATTGAAGATGTAATCAAAAACCTTCCCAAAAGGAAAAGCCCAGGACCAGATGGTTTCTCAGCTGTATTCTACCAAGCCTTCATCACAGAGGTAAAACCACTCTTTCTGAAGCTTGTTAGAAACATAGAAAAAGAGGGAAGGCTTCCAACACCGTCTATGAAGCTACCATTGCCCTAATCCCCAAACCAGGAAAGGATGCAACAGGAAAAGACAATAATAGACCCATATCTCTGATGAACTTTGATGCAAAAAATCTGAACGAAGTCCTAGCAAACCAGAAACAATGCTACATCAAAAATATTATCCATCCTGACCAAGTTGGCTTTATCCCAGAGATGCAGGGATGGTTCAACATATGCAAGTCGATAAATCTAATACATCACATTAAACAGCTCAACCACAAAAACCACATGGTTATCTCAATAGATGTGGAGGAGGTTTTTTGACAAAATTGAATACCTCTTCAAGTTTAAAGCTCTCGAAAGAATAAGCACAGGTGGTCTATTCCTCAACTTAATAAAGACAATTTATAAAACTCCTAAAGCACAGATCATACTCAATGGGAAACGACTCAAGTAGATCCCACTCATTTCAGGAACAAGACAAGGCTGCCCACTCTCACCACTGCTCTTTAAATAGTGCTTAAACTTCTAGCCCAAGCAATTAGACAAGAAAAGGGCATAAATGAGAAGGGCATAAAAGGGATACAAATTGGAAAGGAAGAAATTAAACGATCCCTCTTTGCAGATGACATGATCCTTTATATATCAGACCCAAAGAATAGTATCAGTAACCTCTTGAAGGTGATTAATGCCTTCAGCAATGTGGCAGGATACAAAATCAACACAAAAAAATTAGTAGCCTTTATATATGCAGAAGACAAGCAGACAGAAAAAGACATCAGAGAGACTGTCCCATTTTTCTATAGCCTCAAAGAAAATCAAATACCTTGGAATATCACTAACCAAGGTTGTAAAGGACTTATTTAAGGAAAATATTGAAACACTCAAGAAGGAAATAGAGGAGGACAAGAGAAGATGGAAAGATATTGCATGCTTATAGATAGGGAGAATCAATATAGTAAAAATGGCAATCCTGCCAAAAGCGATTTACAGATTCAATGCTATGCCGATAGAAACCCCAAACTCTTTCTTCAGAGACATAGAAAAAATTATCTCTAAATTTATTTGGAAAGGCAAAAGACCTCAGATAGCCAAAACTATTCTAAGTAAAAAATCCTAATCAGGAGGTATCACCATGCCTGACTTCAAAACATACTGCAAAGCCATAGTAACGAAAACAGCATGGTACTGGCATAAAAACAGAAAGACAGATCAATGGAACAGAATTGAAGACCCAGCTTTAAATGGCAGTTACTTCAGTTATTTGGTCTTTGATAAGGGAGCCAGAAATGTATGCTGGGCCAAAGATAGCATCTTCAACAAATGGTACTGGAGGAATTGGATAAACACATGTAAAAAAATGAAAATAGACCCATTCCTTTCACTGTGCACAAAAATCAACTCCAAATGGGTCAGAGACCTTAATATAAATCCAGTAACTGTGAACACCCTGGAAGACAAAATAGGAGGAACTCTACATGAAATAGGAGTTGGAAAAAAAATTTCCTGAGCAAATCTCCAGCAGCCCAGGAAATACGACAAACACTTAACCAATGCGACCTGATCAGGCTCAAAAGCTTCTGTACAGACAAACAAACCATACTCAGAGCCAATAGACCCCCTTCAAATTGGGACATGATTTTCCCCAGCTACAACTCTGACAGAGGCCTAATTTCCAAAACCTACGGAGATCTCAAAAAAATTATTAACAAAAACCCAAAATGCCCCCTCACAAAATGGGGCACTGATCTCAACAGAGAATTCACGGAAGAGGAAACACAAATGTCCTTGACTCATTTAAGAAAGTGCTCAGCATCCCTAAGCATCAGGGAAATACAAATCAAAACCACAATGAGATACCATCTTACCCCTGTCAGAATGGCAATCATAAGGAAAACCAACAACAATCGTTGCTGGCGAGGATGTGGGGAAAAAGGAACCCTCATTCACTGCTGGTGGGATTGCAAACTTGTGCAACCATTATGGAAAGCAGTGTGGAGACTTCTAGACAGAATGGACTTAGACCTTCCAATGGACCCAGCTATCCCTCTACTAGGCATCTACCCGTAAGATGTCACATCTCGAGGCAGAAAATTTTCTACAAGTATAATTATAGCAGCTCAATTCATAATAACCAAGAATTGGAATCAACCCAAATGCCCATTCATGGAGGAATGGACAGAGAAACTGGTATATTTACATGATGGAATTTTACTCAGCTAAACTGAAAAATGAAACATCGACATTTAGGGAAAAAAATGGTCTGACTTTAAGCAGATCTTACTAAGTGAACTCTCAAAAGAACAGAGAATCAAACGCCGCATATTCTCCCTCATATGTGGTCCTTAACCAGGATAACCATTTTCTTTATGCACACTAATAGAAAGAAGTGAGACGTTATGAATGAGGGGTAAGGGATGGGAAGAGGGGAATTGCTTAAGCATGAGGATGAACCATATTAGGTTCAAAAATATAAAATCCTTACAAGCATACTGTAACCTATTGAGAAAGTTGTGAGCGTCGACTGGTAAGAGGGGCCATGAGTAGTAGGGGAGAGATTCTAAGCCTTGTGAATAATTAGATCAGCCTGACAACCCCTGGTTCCAACCACTGGTTCCTTCCCTCACTGAGCTTTTGACCAAAGCAACTCATAAGATTCCAACAACAAGACAAAATTCTGTCAAAGCTCTTGAGTGCCCTCCCCAGGCCTGAGGCAAAACCCTGTTGCTGAAAATACCACAGAATGCCATTGATCACACCTCCTACTGGGAGAGAACAGCGGCTATGAGTAGGCTGACCACACCTCCTACTGGGAGGGAACAGCGAACCAAGAAAGGAGCACTTGTGTAATGGAGGAGCCTGGGCCTGGGGGAGACAATCAACAGCTTTCAAATTCGACCAATTTTCCACTCAGTGTGGGGGACCCCTTGTTTGGAACTTGGGATTCATGGCGATAGGCACCTGATCCCGTACTCTTGGGCTCCCAAGAGAAGATGCACTATGGGAGCGATTGACGGGGAGGCTACTAAAAATAGAATCTAGGTAATCCAGAATTGTGTATATTTGTTAACCTACACTGATCTCACTCTCTGATGGAGACTGTGTTTGTATTTTTCAGGATGCAGCGAGAGAGCTAGGGCCCATCTAACCCTACCAACCGACCATAGGCCTATAGCTGAGATTCTGGCAAGAGAGGAGCCACCACAGTCATACCGTGGAGGATCCATATGGAACCCCACAGAGAATGTCAGGATCAACAAGGGACCCACAGCCACTGCCATTAAATCAACACAGGATAAGCCAGTGAGACAGAAACCAATGATTTCGACACAAAGACCCCTAAGCTCACAACCTTAAAGAAGCCTTAATACTCATCCACCATGACTCAGGGAACTATGTGGAAGAGGGGGCGGAAAGATTGTAAGAGCCGTGGTGGGGGAGATTATCCAGAGGCATGGCCAGGAGAACCTGGCTGAATACTAGGCTATCCATGGTCCCCTGTCACAACGACTGATCCAGAAGACCCATGGATCTCTAGCGGATTGGGGATGGAAGGGCAGCAGGGAATTGGGGATAACAACTCATTGTTTGCCCACTAAATATTGTATCTCATTATGGACAATAAAAAACACACTTTTTGTAATGTATAACATACATATGTATATGTGTACATATATACATACAAACACACACATATATATGTATATACACTATATGTGTGTGTATATACACACACACATACATACATACATGATATGTGTTTGGAACTCAATGAGTGAAGGCAAAGAATTAATAACTTTCTTGTGTTAATTTCTGTTAGAATTTTAAATGTATATATGTTTTTACATCGTGTTTTGTTACATAAGGGCATTTTTAAAGAAGCATATGTTTTATTATGAGACAATTCCCTTCCATAACTCTCAATATCTCATTTTTCACTACACTGGTTAGTCTGCTTTTTCCCTTAGACAGTTTTAGTTCTCTTTTCATGTTATATGTGCATGGCTTTATTTATCTATATAAAATCTAGTAGCCACAATTAAGAGGAACACATACTATTTATCTATCTAGGCTGACTGTATTGGATTAATATGAATATCTCCAATTACATCCATTTCCTGGAAATGGCATAAGCTTCTTTATGAAAAAAGAAGAAGCTGCTTCATGGGTATGTAGAATATTCACTAGAATTATTTTCACTCTTTCCTATTTCCTTTAATTTCTACATAACTTTGGACAAGCATCACACTCCCTAAAACAGTACTCTCTTTTATTTGAAATAATATATTTTTAGGAACTTCAGTGGCAGTAATTGCATGAAGTAGTTCTGTATTTTTATTTTTTTTAAAAAAACAAATATTTTAAAATATATTTTATTTATTCATTTTCGAGAGAGAGAGAGAGAGAGAGAGAGAGAGAGAGAGAGAGAGAGAGAGAGAGAGAGAGAGAGAGCACCATGGCCACCACCTTGTGGGTCTGGGTTATGTGGGTCCTGGGGAATTGAACCTGAGGCCTTAGGCACTGGAGGCAAGTGCCTTAACCGCTAAGCCATCTCTCCAGCCCCACTTCTGTATTTTTAAATGAAGGTCTCTGGTTACTCTCAGCTTAAATTATAGTCAAAGAATGGAGAGATGGCTATGTGGTAAAAGGAGCTTGCTTTTATCGCCTGATGTCCTGGGGTTCAATTCCGTATTTCCCATGTAAAACCAGATATGAAAAATTTCACATGTGTCTCGAGTTCATGTACAGTGACAGGAACCCCTGATGCACTGACATTCTCTCTCATAAACAAACAAATAAATAATATTTTTTAAAGAATGCATCCGTGATGCAATAAACTGTAGCGGACACTCATTAATTTTGAATAGTTTTGAAGTACATTTGAAAACTTTCAACAATGCCTTGGTATAGCCGATTTTTTCTTCTTTAAAGACCTCACTTAGTGGAACCCCTCAGCTTGACTAACTCAGGTTGCTGACTGAAGGAACCTACTTTTGTTTGACAATCAGTTCCCTTCTTTAACTTTAATGGCCCCACACATGGACTGCTGAAAAGGTAGCAAGTTCTTAGAATGTGTGTGCCTCAGAAGGAATAGATAGTTTAATTTATTAAAGAGGATTTGTTTTATCATATGTTGCTTATAAGTAGAACTTCACTTAATTATTTATTGAAAGTATTTATATAAGGATAGGAACCAAAAATATTGAATTGTGGTTAAAGCAGCCACATGAATAACTGTTCTGTTCCTTAATGAGGCTGAAATATTTTTCTTTAGTGTGAATATTCCTTTAATGCATGTTTCTAGACTTTTGTGCATATTTATGCATTTAACTAAAACACACATGTATAAATATGCATATAGACTATAAAATGTAAATCTATATGAACAAAAAATATTTAAATGGATATGTACATATAGATAATATAAATTGAACATGCATACATAAAATCATTTAAATAAACCACAAATTTATGTGATAAACTGAACTAACCATAATGGCTATGAAGAAAATGAAAATACTAAGTAAAGATGTGTCACTAATAAGATTGAGACTTACCTAGAAATATGTACACAGCACCCCTTAAACATCTGTTTCTTAAAGTAAGGGAGCAGCAGATAAAGGAATACAAAAGTAAAATCCTTTCGGCATTGATTCAAATAGTCTCTCCATTAAACTGTGGCTCTGAAAGTGCTTCTGGGAATAATGACAAAAGGAGTCTTGATGGCTGTCTACATTATGTTACAAAACCTGGTCCAAAAGCTATCAAGTACTTTCATTATTCCACATGTTCCTCACCTCTTTCTCTCTGCCTGAGATGAAGATGTGGTTCCTGACTGCACAGGGTGCAAGTTCAGATGACATGGATGCACACAAGGTGCTAGCAATCTCATATCAGAAAAAGAGCAGAAATTCAAGGCATGATGAAATAGACTAGCCAAACATTATATCCATATCAAAAGCCCAACTCCGGGTGTTTTGCTATGAAAAAAGCACAGCTCTCGTCAATTAAGCCACATTAATCTTGTCAAATTCACACAATTCTTAATAACACACTCATATATTCTAAAGATAAATATTAAACAGTAGAGAGAATGTTAGTATAGAATTGACATTAAATTACTAAACAGGGAGGAGAATCTAAATCTATTCACAGAGTTAAAACAAAACATATTTTTTTTAATATTTATTGTCCATAATGAGTTACATTATTTAGTGGGCAAACCATGCGTTGTTATCCCGAATTCCCCAATTCCCCCCTCCCCATCCCTGATCAGTTGTATATCCTCCTTCGTGGGCTGTCTGTATTAGTCCTTGTGGCAAGGGATCCTGTATATCTTAGTACTCATCCCGGTCTTCCTGACCCAAGTGTGTTGTTACTGATGGGTGCCATGCCTCCGGACAGTCTCCCCCACCACGGCTCTCACAATCTTTCCGCCCCCTCTTCCGCTCAGTTCCCTGAGTCGTGGTGGGTGAGTAATAAGGCTGCTTTAATGTTGCGAGCTTAGAGGTCCTTGTGTCAAAAATCCCTGGTTTCTGTCTCAGTGGCCTATCCTGTGTTGATTGAATGGCTGTGGTTATAGGTCCCTTGTTCATCATTCATTGTCTCCTGAGTTCCCTATGGATCCTCCCTGATATGACTGTGGTGGCTCCTCTCTTGTCAGGATCTCATCAATCGGCCTACGGTTGGTTGGTAAGGTTAGATGGGCCACATCTCTCTCGTTGTATCCTGAAAAACACAAACACATTAGGCTTATCCTGAGTTGGTTGAATGGCTGTGGCTATGGGTCCCTTGTTCATCCCGTCCTTCTCTGCAGGGTTCCCTATGGATCCTCCACAATATGACTGTGGTGGCTCATCTCTTGCCATGGTCTCATCTTTTG